>JANHJO010004215.1:220292-231337 GCA_032468235.1 Pseudoxyrhopus heterurus
ACAGAGAATGAGGTGGCTGGATGGAGTCACTGAAGCAGTCGGTGCAAGCTTAAATGGACTCCGGGGGATGGTAGAAGGCCTGGAGGAAAGTTGTCCATGGGGTCATGATGGGTCAGACCCGACTTTGCAACTAACAACAACAGCAACAAGAAATCAAAAACTCTAGGACACCGTTCTCAGAGGACAGTAACGAAAAATATAAACAACACAAAAGGGATGTAAAAGCTTCTTTTATAGAACTACAAATCAATCATTCTGCATACAACTTCTTTTAAAGTGCAAGAGTATTTTATAAGCCTGCATAGTTGAAAGCTACAGTTTCTCAAGGTTTCTAATTTTAAAAATTGGATCTTCAGCCATTGCAAGACTATTAGATACAGATTGTTAAAGCACTAAGCATTTTCAGGAGCGGGAAGGATGGCCAACCCAGGCAGCAGACTTGTCTATTTCAGTTTTCATGGAGGCATGATTCTGAAGATTTGGTTTAAAATACATGCTTAACATTAATTGCTTTCACCCTTCAAGACATTTATTGGGAAGAGGCAGGCAGGAAAGATTTCATATGTTCTTTATAAAAACAGAAAATGCCTAATTTCCCATGCTTTCAGTCTCAATAGGAAGAATGCAAAGTAAAGATAAAACATAACATAGACCTTGCTTAGCCAGTAAGTAAATTCACAGACTTTATCACTCTGTAGATAATTTCTTAATATAACTGACCTTGTTCTGCTTCTGCACTACTGCTGTTTGATTTAAGCACATCACTGTAAATCAGCAAACATATTTTCATTTTGGATAAAATGTGTTGGACAAGAAGCAGTTTGCAAATACAAGCAATTCTGCCTTTTTTGTTTGAAAGTATTAACATAAAGTCACTGAAGAGAATTGTTGTTCTGGTCAATTTAGAATTCACAAAATCAATAAGACGTGTCCTTGTTTGTTAACTAACAATCTGCGGGCCTGGATTAACCATTAAGCAAAATAAGCACGTATTCAGGGCATCTGGGGAAGGGGGGTACCACAAAGGTCCTTCCCACCTCCCTGGCTATATGCCTTTAACTCTTTCCCTCTTTCAGCCAAACAAGAAAACATTCCTGCAGTTTAGTTGGAGTGTTTCTTTTTTTATGTCAAGTTTTTTATTTTATATTTCTTATACATATCAATGCGTGAACAGTGTGAACCTGGGTACCATACATTTAGTACAAATAAACATAATGTTGTTACTCATAGTTATTACATTTCATTTCCATTGTTTCATGTTGTTTCAACATCTTAGCTGGAGTGTTTCTAAGATGACACAACTTGTCTCAACCTATTTAAGTTATTTTACTTGGGACTAGACCAAGTGAGAGGTCCGAGGCTGCTTCTATCCTACTTTCCTTCAGCAATCAGCTTCTCCACACATTGTTTATCAAGCTATTAAAAATACCATAAAGCTTATTCTCATTTCAGTGGCCTTGTGTGACCTGCCCCTGATCAAGACAAAAAAGACATGGATTTGCCAAACATTTTATCTGTCGTGTATGTACCTACATAAATGTACAAATAATGCCTGTAATTTACATAGAACTGTAAAATATGCCATCCCTCTTTTGTGGGGACAGGTGATAGATAATGATAAATGACTGTGAGGCTGCTTCTCTTCCTCTTTAAAATAATTGGATTTTGACTGGGACACTTCAAACAGAGGCTATATTTAAATAGAAGGCCATTCCTTCTTAATATAAAAGACATGGATACCATATTCATAGTTTCTTACTTTAGAATTCACAGGAATTCCAAACAGGAGTGGCCCAAATGCCTATCAGCTTGAATATTTTCTTGATTTATTTGATTTACATGGGTGACAATCTCATAGATGCAACTCTAGGTGGCTAAGAACACATAAAAACAATGTTTAAAAAAATCAACAAAGCATTAAAAATCTTCACAGTTGTCAAAAAACAAACCCAATAGGCATTGAACAATGTGGTATCTTATCTCATTGGCCATCTTAACATCCTGACTCCCTTGCCCTGGAGCACATCCATGTCCTAAGTGTTTTGTGAGAAGCTGACAGGGTTGTGGCCAATCTAATCTTGGAGCGTATGATGCAACAAGAAAAGACTCATTTCCTATGTCCCATTACATGACATTTATTAACATAAGGCAGTCAGAGCATGCCATCTCTGTTAGATCTAGTGAGATGGATAGAAACAACCATGGAAAGACAGTTCTATAAATAACCCTGGACCTTGCCATGTAGGGTTTTATAGACGGCAGCCAACACCTTGAATTCTACCTGAAAGCACACTGGCAGCCAATGTGGATTACAGAGCAGAGGTGTAACATGAGATACTGAGGTGAGCCCGTAACTACCCACGCTACCACATTTTGGACCAGTTGTAGTTTCTGCATGGTCTTCAAGGACAATCCCATGTAGTGTAAGTTGTAGTAAATCCACTCAGGAAGTAACTAAAACATGAGTGCTGGTGGACAGTGCCTCCCAATCCAGGACGTTTTTGAAGCACATAACAAAGTTGTATAGAAACCCTCCTGCTCATGACCGCCACCTGCTCTTCAAACAGGAGCATGAGTCCAGAAATATGCCCAGATTGTGCACAGGTTCTGTTCTGCAACCCCATCCAAAACCAAAGGTGAAAAGACATTAAATTGGAGGGGGGACAGGATAAACCACATCCATAGTCTTGCAGAGTTGAACTGATTGTTCTTTTCTATCCAAACCCTACAGCCTCCAGACACTGAGTGAGAATGGTATCACTTGGTTAGCCAAAACTTTAGAGCTGTGTATCTTCAACATTTTATGATACCTTACTCCATGTTGTTGGATGATCTCGCCCAGTGATTTCATGTAGATATTAAATAGGAATGGGGAGAGCATTGACTACTGACTGTACATTCCACTCCTAATCCCTGGAACTGGTCCAGAAGGACACCATGATCAATGACAAAGCCACCAAGAGATCAAGGAGACCCCCACATCCATCCCATTCTTACCAGAGGTCATCCACAAGTGTGATACATATCATTTCAGTCCTAAGCCATGTAAGAAATCTAACTGATAATCCAGATAATACAAAAACACAAGATATTAAGAAGGTAAAAGAATGCTGTCACAAAGTCACTTAGGAGGTAATGTGTAGTTTGCTTCTTTAGTACTTTGCATCAGCACAGATGTTGGTATCAAGCAAAATCTTTCTAGCATTAAACTTTCCCTGACCAAAGCAATGAAAAAACAAAACTAAAGGGAGTGGAAAGAAAATAGACTGTCCATAGTTGTACTAAACCAGGGTTAGTTGTATCTTTTTAAAATGTTCTTGGAAAAATACATGTTTGCTTCAAAAAATATCTATTTCGAAGAATAAAAGTAAAACTACTTACATTAAAAATATAATTTGCTTAAACAACTATGCAAATTAGAGGTACCATAATTTAATAGATGCTGTGATTCTATGTACCTTATAAAATCTGTTTTTTAAAATAATCCATACCTCTCATTTGACTTGAATACTATCCTATTGATGAAGTCAGTAAGATAGATGCAATTTGCACTGTCCACCCATTCATGTTCCATGGTAGATGTTCCAAGTATGTTACGAATTTTGGGCACAGAGAAAAAAGGGGATTAAGTGGACAATTTTCCAAACTCTTTACAAAGAACCAATCCAAAGTTAGTTTTCCGATCCTTGGAAAAATAGGATTCTTCTATCAGAAGCATTCCTACACATTTCAATTATTCCCTGGGATAGCGACTGTATATGTTTCCTACCGTACATGTACTTCTGCTTTAGGGCAATATTATTTACATTCATCTCCATTTTTAAAAAAATCTGTCATTATAAAATTGAATTTCTGTATCCTATGGACTTAACATAAGAAAGCAATGTGTTTAGAAGCACATAAATAATAATACTGGGATAGAACATGATGTCAACACAAACATAAATAAAGCATTCAATCACATTCCAGTGTTTTCCTCCTCTGGATAAATTTGACTGGATATTCTTCCCTTTTTGCCACTGTCTTCCTGAATTATAAGAGTTGTGAGAATATATTGAAGATACTTGGGGAAGTATTCCATACTTTTTTTACTCTGAATAATAATTTTGTTATCATTTCACCAGTACTTGATCAATCAGGATATATTTTAAAATCCTTCTGTTGTTAATTACTGTTTTCTTGCTTCTTGTCTGGGGTAAAAGAGAACTTTTCCCAAAGAGAAGTTGACTTTCATGAGACTACAATCTAATGATTATGTTGGGGTGATTGTTTCTTCAGAGGATAATGATTGCCATCAAACTTTTAACCAGTGCATTTTTTATTCATTCAAATTGAGTTTCCTGGAAAATTTATTTAGGATAATAAACTTGATACATTAAGTAATTTAAATATGATTCAGTAAAAATAATCTAATATAAATTAATCACATTTTGTATTTTGTGCCGCTCTGACAAAGTGTCATGCATTGCAAGAACACAGCCAAATGTCAATTACTTGCATAATAAAAATAGAGACAATTACAGGTAGTCCTTGACTTATGACCGGTTGTTTAAGAACTATTCAGAATTATGATGACCACATTTTGAGCACTTGGTAGCCAGCTCACATTTGCAAATGATTGCAGCATCCTAAAGTCACATGACTGTAATTTATTACTTTTTTGCCAGTTTCCAGCAAAAAATGTCCATTCAGGAGAATGGATTCAGATTTATGACCATATGATTTGCTTATCAACTGCATATTAAAACATCATAAAATCAGGACTCGTAATGTGGGTTCCTTGACTTACAACCATCATGATTTACAATCGAAATTTCAGTTCCAGTTATGGTTATAAGTTGATGACTGCTCGTAAGTTACTTCTGAATGGAGTTGGAACTCTAGTGAAATATTTTGCTGTGCATTCTAAGTACTTATTTTTCTTTTTATAACCATTTTTATTAAAGTTTACAAATGTAAAGATTGAAAACTAATAAAAACTATAGGTAGTCCTTGACTGACGACCACAATTGAGCCCAACATTGTTAAGTGAGTTTTGCCTCCATTTTACCACCTTTCTTGCCACAGTTGTTAAGTGAATCATTGCCATTGTTAAGTTAGTAATACGGTTGTTAAGTGAATCTAGCTTCCCCATTGACTTTGCTTGTCAGAAAGTGATAAAAGGTGATTGATTACATGACCCCGGGACACTACAACTGTCATAAATATGAGTCAATTGCCAAATGTTCTGAATTTTGATCACATGATCCCCAGAACGGGGATACACAACGGTCGTAAGTGTGAAAAATGGTCATAATTCACTTTCTTTTTGTGCCGTTGTAACTTTGAGCGGTCGCTAAATGAACTGTTGTAAGTCAAGGATTAACTGTACAGAAAATATGAAAAACAGAAGAAAAATTGAGAGAAGCAAAAGAGAAAAAAGATACATGAAATATGACTCCACCTTGGCTCTAGACAAGAATAAGCAATTTTTAATAACACCTTCTCTAATATTTCAATAGTAATAAGAATTTAAAAATGATTTTCATATCTCATCCCTTATCAGTAATCAAATCATTTAAAAAAAATCAGTCCTAATCAGCAAAAATCGATTAAAAGCTATCAGGAATAGTAACATACATATGTAGTCTTAATCAAACAATTCTGTTTTGTAATCTAAAACTAAAAAAAAAATACTGTCTCCATTTATGAAGTATTATTTAAAGCCTCATCATTCAATCCTGATCAAAAAGAAATCCCATTAATATCTACCAGAAACCACAAAATATATGATCAGATAAATTTGCTGTATAAACTTTGTATTGTCTTATAAAAAGCTTGATCTTTTTATAAGCCAGATTCACCTAACAGCCATGTTACTAAGGTAACAACTGCGGTGATTCACTTAACAACTGTGGCAAGAAAGGTGGTAAAATGGGGGCAAAACTCACTTAACATGTCTCACTTAGCAACAGAAATCATGTAATCCCGTCAAATAATGTCCCACGAATTGACATCTCATCATTTTCTATTTGTCTCCTTTTCAGGAATAGCTTGAAAAATGTTTCTTTGTCTCCACTCAGGAATAGCTTCGTTTATTCGTTTAACACCTTCTTTTTGTAAATCCAAGACGAGAGGGTTTTCAAAGTCGCTCTTCTGATTTATTATTTGTATGTCCCCTTTAATTATTAAAATATCGACTGGTTTCATTTATAAATCCATATTGGCATCATTTTCCATATCACCCTTGTACTCTGTAATGTTTAAATCCATTTTCAGATTCACAGCATCTTTTTCTATTGTTACTTTTTGAATATAATCCAGCACTTTTTAAATTCCAAATTCCCATTCAAATCAATCTCAGTTTCTATTTTATCCTGTAAAATCTGTTGTTCTTCTGTATCCTCTGTAAGTAACTTCTGTCTATATTGTTCCATCTTAATTTCTTCTGTAGGCAAATATGTTGCTCCATTGTATGAATGGATCCAAAATTCTTTTGTTCCCTCTTTATCATCTGTTTATTTTCCAATCAGCCAAACTTTCCCAAGGGAGGATTTCTTACAATTGTTTCAAAGATTTCCCATTTTTTAAAATAAATTTTTAAACACCCTATAGGAAATATTCTGTCAAGTCTTTCTAGCCCTTTAACTTTCCAAAACCAACATTTTAGTCCCCATTTCTTGTCCAAAAATTAAACCTTTTCTTGTTAATACTTAAACTTCCATAGAGCTTCTTTCATCCATGGTAGAAGGAAGATCTGGTTTTTGACAACTTGTCTTTCAGAAAGGTCTTTAACATCCAGAAACTCATGAACAGGCAATCTCCTAAAGTAATTAAGAAAGGCTGTAGACAAACTCAGTGTCCTTTTGAAGACAAGGAATTGTGGCTTAGGCAGGAGGTTTTCTCGCCATTCACAGAGCTTCCAAGACTGCTGGAGATCTCTGCTCTGTGATCTTTTTCCGTGAGCAAAGCAACAGAGCAAACTTGTAGGTAATCCTAATCTTTTCCGTAATCCAGAAAGGAATTCCAGGGAATCGATCCACTCACCAGCTCCTCTTTGCACCAGGATTGTCAGCTCTGCTCTCACAGGAATGTCTTCTGTCTACCATTGCTCTCCCAGTACCTGTGTTTCATGAAATTAACTTTCACTAAATTGAGAGGAATTAAGAAGACAATCAGTCGTGTTTCAAGGCATCCGATTCTGAACTTTTTAATTTGTTTTCTCCACAGCAGTCTGAAGAGACTGCTAATTTGATAGGAATCTAATGCACTGAAGGAAAGCATTAATTTTGTTCCACCCTGCAGTTTCTTTGGTTTAAATATTCCTAGGCACTGCAGCTCGGCAGGCAGGCAAAGAAGAGACAACCCACACATCAAGATAAGCTAAAAGTGCTAATTACCAAAGACAAATGGAAGTTTGATAAAGTTTTTTTCAACATAATATTGAATGTTCCTGGAACATTAACACTTATTTCGGTGTCAAAGAACAAGAGCAAGTGTCAAGAACACACAAGTGCCACACCTTTGAAACCTTATTAAAATATAGTGGGGGGGAAATGAAAATGAAATAAAACATTCATTTATTCTTCACAATCATTTGTGGGTCATCTGAGTTATTTTTTAAAAAAAGAGGCTTTACTTTCCTAGTTATGGCTAAGTAGGAGTGTAGGAGGAAAAACTTTAGTGATATAATATTGAGAAAGAAGGACCACTTCCTCCCAGGGCCAGATTATCTGCCCTCCCCCCTTTTTAAGCATTCCAATTTTGACTTGAAATAAAAAAAGGAATAAAACCTAGAGAATACATAATGGATCTTCCCTGATGCCTCTCTTTGAGGCTATAAATAAGATAAGACCTGGCATTAACTCCATTCTTGGAAATATATTAGAATGTATTAGGCAATTATAACTTTGCAAATATTAAAAATAAAACAATTTAACAGTGGAGTGGATTCTTCTCTTGCAGAACATTTTGTACAATACTCTGATGGATGTTTCAAACAAAATAATAACAATTTGCAATATTTAAAAAACCCTAACATTTATGAAATATTATACATACTAGAAGGCTTAGGAATGCAGTATAATATTAGAATCATAGGGATGGAAGAAACTTCAAAGGTCTTCTAGTCCAACCCCCTGCTCATACCACCCCGGTCAAATAGTTCTCCAATCTATTTTTGAAAACCTCTAGTGATCGAGTGCCAACCACAATCCCAGGAGGCAAGCTATTTCATTGATTAATTGTTCTCACTGACAGAAAATTTCTCCTTACTTCTAGGTTAGATGTCTCTTTAACAATTGACATCCAATTCTATCTATCACTGTTCTCTTCAATCAATGTATTGTCAGTTTAATTTCCTACTCAAACTATAGTAATGGGTATAGTATAAAGAACTACAACTGATGACAGGGAAGTTGCAGAAATATGTTAGAATCCTTCCATTGGGTGGGTGGGGGAGAGAGAAATCGATTGTCTCACTGTGTATCAAAGACTGCCTCTTATTTGCAGTTGGAGAGTATTTTTTCACCAAGAAAGATGAGGAAATCCATGTATAGCAGCACCAACACAATTTTTTTAGTTTTCATAAATAATATGACCTACTGGCCATAGATTTTTTAGATCCTGTCTATAAAAGCTCCATGAGGTAAAATGAGAAAACAAAATGTATTATCCTCAGGGAATTTTGTATGTACTTAAAATTTATCCTCATCTATGCTATACTAGACACACAAGATTCAACATTTATTGACTCTGGAAAGTTTGATAGTCATCCATATTAGGATTTTTGTACATCATTTTATGTGGGAGGTCAGATTGACAACAGCAGCAGTTTTTTATTCATCATTTTTGAAGAAACAAGTTTTAATTTCCAGAGAGACTGTTGATGTTTCTATTTTAATCTCTGGTTATAAGCTTTTTAATAAAGCAGCCTGTGACTAGACATTATGACAGATGATGGATGAAATATATAGATTGATAACCAAAAAATAAAAATAAACAACTCAGAACTGAACTGTTTCCAAATTCAAAAGTGAAATATAAAGAAGATAATGTTTAGATGCTTATATGTTTGGATACACTTGTCCAATTGAGATTCATACGCTCACAACTCCTATTCAAAGAACAAGTGGAAACTGGGCAGGAAAACCTTTGAGCCTGTTTCTAGAATGGAAAGCTCTTTAGATAGTCACTCGGGCCCTAGTCACCGCATGGACTGTACTTGGGGCTGCCCTTGAAGACCACTCAGCAGCTAGTCCAAAATATAGTAGTATGGGCAATGACAAGGACACCTGTGCCATTGCTGCTTCACAAACAGCACATGTTGCCACTTCATTTCCAGGCGAAGTTCAGGTGCTGTTTGGCATTTATAAAGATCTTCATGGCACAGGGCCTGGTTAATGGAGCGACTGTTTGTCTCTGTTAGTTTCTGCCGACATAGTAAGATTGGGCAAAGTAGACATTCTTTGTTGTTAGTTGCGAAGTCGTGTCTGACCCATCATGACCCCATGGACAACTTTCCTCCAGGCCTTCCTGTCCTCTATCATCCCCCAGAGTCCATTTAAGCTCACACCGACTGCTTCAGTGACTCCATCCAGCCACCTCATTCTCTGTATGTACTTTATGTATGTATATATGTCTATATAAAAACTATTTTAAGGCCTCTCTAGCAGGATGAAAAGGTGGAAAGTTGAGATATTCTATTTTCTTTCTCCAGAAAGCAAAGCTAGCACGACTTGGGATTGTTATTAATACTTGGGGAAAATAAAACTTGGGCAAAGATTTGCCTTCATTCCTCCGCCTCTCACCCCACCCTTTTACAGTATAATTTAAATTTAAATCCTTTGCAGACCGAATGCTTTGTGTTTGTAATATGTGAACAGCGGGCAGCCGTGCCCTTGACTAGAGGGCATGTCATCCACTTCTCTTGTTCCTTGCGAAACCATCAGGATGGCAATGGTGACAGATGATCAGCTTAACATTAATTTCTTGGCTTTCATGCCTTCCGTCCAAATGGCGCACATGCTCAGCAGGAGGGAGCATCAAGGTCTTTGCCTTGAATTCTCTTGCACGCTCGCACAGACTTATAAATCAAGTGCCGATAAGAATAGAGGGCCGAGATCAATCTTTCCACCTCTTGCTTTATTATTATTGTTGTTGTTGTTGTTATTGTTTGTTGCACAGTCAGCCAGATATTCAGGCTGGATTTGGCATTTTTTATCCACCAATCAAGTCCCTTCCAAGAGCCTGGGATAAGCAGATGTGGGAGTTTGATGGTGTTAGAGATATCGTTGCCGGATGTTCGTTGTTCCGGGTAAAGCTGCCTTTTGTAATTGACTGGTGGTGAATTTGTCAATGCCAGTTGTCTTCAAGTGGTGTTCCAGTTGTTTTGGGATTGCATCCAAGGCATCTTATTACTTGAGGGGGTCCTTGGTGCTCTCTTGCTGGTTTTCTGTTTACTCTTTCCATGCTGCTCATGATTTCCTACACCTTGGTGATGTTTTACTTCCAGCTGCCGTGTTTGTAAGGCAAATCATAGTTCCTTGGTAAAATGTTTCATTTTAGCTGGGTTGCAATATGTTTATCCAACATTCTAAGATGGACTAACAGGTTTTAAGCAAACTAGGTAGACTAATAAGACTGCCTATGTTCATTGGGTCAAACAGCCTAACTTTCAGGAAATCTTGATGTGATTAACAAACATCTTCTGAAATACAGAGTACAGAAAAACAAAGTTGGAAGGGACCTTGTAGGTCTTCAAGTCCAACTCCCTGCTCAGTCAGGAGACCCAATACCATTCAGGACAAATGGCTGTTCAGTATCTTCTTAAAAAACTCCAGTGATGGAGCACCCACAGCTTCTGAAGGCAAGGAGTTCCACTAATTAATTGTTCTCTCAATCAGGACATTTTCCCTTAGTTCTAGGTTGGATCTCTCTAATGATCTTCTTCCATCCGTTACTTCTTGCTGTAACCTCAGGTAGTGTTGTGGTTCCGCAGTGCATGGCAGATTTGGCAGCTGATTCCAACTCCGAAGAAGAGACAGAGACTGTGTCGGAGCAAAGGG
>JANHJO010004215.1:262895-275418 GCA_032468235.1 Pseudoxyrhopus heterurus
GGTCTTGACATCAACAAAACAACAACCCAGAAGGACATGCCACCACAAATATACTTCCTTAAAATAAAATAAAAACCCCGAGCAGGCCGGGTAATCAGCTAGTTATCTATAAAGGCCATATAGCATAGAGTCTGGATATCTGAGAGACTGCTTATCTCCAATTGTTTGTGCTTACCTAGTACATCCTGGCAGAATGGGTATGTTCCAGGTCCCTTCATTTAAACTGTGTCATCTTGTGGGACTGAGAAATTGTATCACAGCCCCCACCCTCTGCCATGGCATCCTCCACACATAAGAACAGTGTCCTCTCTTCTAGGCTGTAAAAACATGGTTTTTGTATCAGGTTTTTGTATCAGCGGCTAATGATTTTTGTTTGTCTGGGGTCCCTGTCTTGGTTGATTTTTGTTTTCTGTAAGGTTATGTCAGTTTGGCTTAATGTCTGTTTGGTTTAATGCTTTTATCTGTCTTTATGGGGAATTTCTAGCTTTGAATAGCATCCAAAGTCTATTGAAGCTGGGTGGCATATAAATAAATAAATAAATAATAATAATAAATAACCAGAATCAATTATGCTCTAGAAAATTTAAAAATTTCTGATATATTTGAATTTTTTTTTCTATTCAGAATCTTTCTTATGACTCTACAGAGCCTAGCCAGGTAGCATGTGTCCAAAATTACTAATGAGTCTTTGAAATTAGTTTGATTCTAATGGCGGAATTCTCCTACATTTTCCATGTAAAAATGTTACAACTGATGAGCAGTTACAATACTTCTAAGCTGTGGAAAGCAGCAATAAAGCAATATAAATCCTAAAGAATGGCTTATCGTTCTGAATGCACTGTGATTGCAAAACATCATTGCTGAGCTATATAAAGGGGGCCACAGCTATTTGAAATTTAGGAGGAGAAGTAGCACCTCATTTACTGTGTTCCTGGTGTGTACAATAATTGATATGTTAATGCTAATGAGCCCCTGGTGAGGGACTTAGCTAAGAAATCTTGCCTCTGGTTGGCATGTTGAAAGGGAAAACAGTGTGCCTTGCCAACAGGTTCATTTTGCATTTTGATACTTTCCAAATGAATGAAGGAAACTAAGCTGCTCAGAAATCATGAGCTATGATTGCAACCTTTGAGAGATTTTTGTTGTTGTTGTTGAACCATTACATGAAGAGTGAACCACCCTGTCATTAGGTAGAATTGAAAACAGCTTCAGAAGGGAAAGCAAGGATCTTAGATTGAGCCTGATTATATCTATTAATGGCATTATTTTTTCACGTTGCACATACCTTTCATATAGTTTTCGTACATTATGCATTGTAGAACACAGCTAATTCCCACAGTGGTCAACCACATGCTTTATTGGAACAAATAAAAGTTTAAGAAAAGCATGCTTTTAAGCAACATTCGCTAAGTATTTTATCTCTGTAGCTTTCTTGCTAGAATATATTTGACCCCAGTACAGTGGAACCTCGGTTCACGAACACTTCTGTTCGCAACCAAATCGGTTCCTGACCAAAAAAACCAGCTGAATTTTGAATCAGTTCCCGACTCAAAACTCGGTTGGCGAACAAAAATGGTACAGAAAGATTCCTTCCCGCACCATTTCCCCCTTCCATGCATGCACAGTGTCGCTTCAGAACGCGATCAAATCGGTTCACGACCGAAGTCCGGTAACGGATTGTGGTCGCGAACCGAGGTTTGACTGTATTGAATTGGAGCAGTTACTTTTTCCTTTGAGGGGCAATTAAGATAATATCTCATTGACAAATAGTCATTGTGCGATACATTTTTAAGTGTTATAACCAAAATGCATTGGATTAGATTTTCAGATTATGACATATATGAGGAGCCTATTACATTTTAAAAAGCAAGCTATTACTGTATTTTTCGCTCCATAAGATGCACTTCCCCCCCCCCCCAAAGTGGGTGGAAATGTCTGTGCGTCTTATGGAGCGAATATGGTGAATAGCAGCCAGGCCACTAGAGCAGTGTCCTTTTACAGTGCTGAAGCCCGCCTCTTCTGTCTTTGTCATTGCCTACCTCTTCTATCTCTTTTCCACAGTGCAGGAGTCAATAGGCAGAGCTGGCACATGAGATGACGCCTATCTGTGGTCCTCTCAGGCTCCGGTTCAGAATATATTTTTTTCTTGTTTTCCTCCTCTAAACCTAGGTGCTTCTTATGGTCAGGTGCGTCTTATGGAGTGAAAAATACAGTATTTCCCACAGTGTTTAAATCCTTGCATGTTCCTAGCAGACACAACCTGGTCAATCTATAATTGTCTAAAAACCAAGAAATATAAAACAGAAAGATGTGGTAAACTAGAATTTACTAATATTTCCTGTGCTTTTCAAAAGGCAACAGTAATTTGCTGTGAAAAATCCAGTTTAAACATTAAGTTAATTGCCTTAATTTGCCTTTCCTACTAATTGCCTCTGACTTGTAAATCTTAAAGCGATAGAAATAAAAATGTATTAATTGCATAAGGAGTAATCATGTTAACAGTATTTAATTTTAATCGACCCTGAATTGAATATTAATTGAATTTTAATTGAAACTGAATTAAAGTTTAGTTTTATCTGGTTCTACGGTGTCCTTATCCCCACCTAACCCACTTGGTGTGTCATTGACACATCTCTGATGCAGGAAGAAAAAAATTGAGACAGAGCATAATAATTCACGGAATAGGGCTTGGTTACTTGTGGGGCCACTTGTTCTTCCATATTTTCTATCTGTCCCATACAATCCAGAAGTGTCAACATAATCCAAATCTAATTGATTATGCCCTGATACCTGATGGGACAGGTCTTCTCTGTTGCACCCTCTGGAATGACCTTTCAAGCCCGCAGATAATATATTTCCCGACACTATATTTAGAAAAGGCTAAATTAGATAGCAGGCCTCTTGTGAGTATGGATAGTCCTTGATTTACAATCATTTGTTTAGTGACTGTTCAAAGTTATGACAACCCTGAAAAGTGACTTGTGACTGTTTTTCACACTTATGACCATTGTAACATCCCCATGGACATTATCAAAATTCGGATTCTTGACAACTGGTTCATGTTTATGACCTTGTCCCAGTGTCATGTGATCAACCTTAAGACAAACAAAGTCAATCCATATTCACTTAACAACTGTGTTAATTTAACAGCCACCATGATTCACTTAACATCGGTGACAACAAAGGTCATAAAATGGGGCAAAATTCACTTAACTGAGAATTTTAGCTTAGCAACAGAAATGTTGGGTTCAGTTGTGGTCAAGGATGACTTCTAGTCTTGTTTGTGCGATGATGAGATTTTTTTTTCTCTGAACATTATTTTTGTATTGTGTGGCTTGTTTTATTTTAAATTGCATATATTGCATACTGCCCAGAGTAACAGGTAAGGCAGCTGATAAATGTAATAAAATAATTAAATACTCAGGCAAGTTTCAACTCTGGTCACTTGTAGGTGATAAACAATTCTGCATGAAAGTACAGAAAGTACAGAAACTTTTCATAGTTTTACTCTATTTAAAAAAGTGTTCAGTTTTTGCATTCCAGCATGCTATTTTTTTCTTTTTAGGGTTTTTTTTTTATATTAGGTCCCTCTTTTAGCTGTTAAGTCATGCATTTGGATGAATATATGATGAATGTACAGAGTTAAGAAATAAACCTCATAAAATATTTTACATTGGTTTATCCAGCAGCACCCCATTCAGTATCCATGCTTTTATTTAAAAGACGACCAAAAAACCTTCCTAAAATTATACAATATTTTATAGATTTTCAACTTCAATCTTTCAAATAATGTTCCTTGTAATCTTTGTTCATTTTCAACCAAGTCAAAATAATATTCCATTGAATTAATGTCAAAATAAAATATTTTCAGTCACAAACTACTTTCATTTTACTTGATTTTGTACAGTGAATCATCCTACGGAGGCATGGAGGTATATGGTCAAGAAAATGTCTTTTCTCTAAATAGTTGTGAGGTCATATCAACCTGGATGATTGCTTTTTTTATTAAATGTGTCTCTGAAATTCGCAATATTGATAAGACTCTAATATTAAGGGTTGAGGCAGTGGGGTTGCTTTGCCAAGAAGCATCTGAAGCATTGTGGGTATTCCACAACAATTACAAGGTTTGCTTCCCAAAGCAATTGTATTTTTTGCTGTTTCCAAAGCAATTGCTCTCCTAACGTTCTGGAACATAGCATGAAATCTATTATTAGAATAGACATTTTCTATTGATTTGCTATGAAACCTGAACCTGGTATAACTCTACAGTTCTACAGTTACAGCTTTGAGTTATCATACATGAAAACGAATTAATTTTCCATGTCATTCTTACCTTTCAGTTAAAACGAAGTAATGTTTTTCTTTAACCTGACAAATTGGGTTGGATCGTACTGAGAATTTTTATCAGTAGAGCAGCATTCTAATATCATTTATTTTGACTAAATGAGGTTATGTTAATATGAAACAAACAGTAAAATATTGTACAAATTTCCCCAGAATTGAGGCGGTTAGCTTTGGTGGGCTACTCTAGAAATCAGCATTCATATAATTGCCGTTATAGCTTTGTTTGAGGAGCTTTGCTTGTATGATTACAATTTGTCTTGTTATTCCAGTTAGATATATGACTTCATTTCATGAATAAGCAATGAAAGCATACAAATAGCTTTGGGGTATATCTGGTAATTCTGGGATTTTCCTGTCTTACAGTTAGCTAAAACCATATGTGTAATTGAAAGTACAGGGTTATACGAATCAGTTCTCAGACTAGGTGGCTACAGAGTTTGATGAGAAATACATTAGGGTCAACTGTGATATATGTTATGCTTAAATGGCCTAGTATAACTTCATGACAGAAATTTATTTCTCCCTCATTTCGTCGTAATTTTGATTGTCTTCCTCTTTTGATCTGAAACATCTTTTACTGAGACATCATAACCGAAACCCAACTCTGCTGAATGTTTACGCATGTGCTGGTTCTTCACCCATAGAAATAAAATAAAATTCCGTAGCAGTGGTGGGAGAATTGCTAATGTTTTTTTTTCCTTAAAGATATATGCATGTGCATCCATTCATGACAATGAATGTACATAGATGAGGAACATTTATATGGTACATGTCTTGAGGCAACATTTTAGCTGGAACAATGTTCCTTCATCAGAATGTATTCTTTCATTGTGTATTCCCACACCTTCATATGCATTGTGTGTATATAGGATATCCTTGTTGATCAAGCATTAGCTTTTGTTTTGGCAAATAAAATATTTTCACTTCTGTTGTTTCTGCCCAGTTCCACTTTGTTTATATATTTATAATCATGTTCACAATTCTGAATCCATTATCACAATAGCTGAGAATAAATAACATCTGCATATGTGTTTAAAGCGATGGCCTTCTGCTGTGTATCACTTCATTGTAAAAACAAAGAATGCTCTCAAAACTTTCCATTGAGAAACCATAGCTGTGGCCCCTTCCAAAAGATTAAGTGCAGCTCAGGGGCGGGAAAGATCACCCACCCTGGGCCAACAAAAGATCAACTCCACACTTGAAGATAGAAACAGCATTAGTTAGCCATTCCTTAGTGCAATAGAGTCTTTCCCTGCTTGACAGAAACATTGGTATAGCTTCTTCCATCATCTATAGCTCAATCCTTTTAATTGGATTGAATTTGAAGTTCATTGAACTGAAGGGATCTCTTTAAAATGCACAAAACAGCTTCCTTCAATAAACACGTTCCCCGCCTTATCTACTAGACCAGTGTTCAAAGGGATTAGATCTAACTATTGTGATAGCAACAATGGTGGGGAATGGATCATCCAATGCAAACAAAATAACTTCTCATCAAAAGCGTAGTCGGGAAGTGTAAGTCTACCATGTCTGCACATATCACCCTTTTACGTGTTTGACTAATCAGTCATTAGAGAATAAATATTACTTGATTTGATTAAATATTTTATTGAGGGCTAAATGTCTTTTGCTCTGAAAGCAAAATCTAATCGGGACTTATCCAACAATAAAAACCATTATCCAGTAATCACATTCTAATCTGCTGAAATTACTTACGTATTATGAGGAATGTTAATGTTCGGTAATATTTGTGGACAATGGTCTCTCTCCCCTGCGCCTCCCTCCCCAGCAATTCCTGTGCTCTCTTTTCACGTTAATAAGGCCACCTTGCTGCTTAACAGGCTCTTCCTCCAGCAGGTCCTGAAGAAGGGGAGGAGGGATTTGTGACATTTGTGGGAAAATATATTTTAGATCAGGGCTGTTAAACTCAATTTTATTGAGAGGCGCGCCTGTGGTGGCCTGAGCGCTCGGCCAGCAAAAACGGGCTCCTGAGTTCCATTTCTGGCTGTGATGGCCTCCTGCAACCCTCTACCAGTGAAACTTGAAGCTCCACTTTCACTGGCAGAGGCACTGCGGGCCAGTCCCTTGCTGTTTCCAGGGTGGCCCCGCGGCCCAGATCTAAGCATCCCATGGCCACATTCGGCCCGCGCGCCTTGAGTTTGACACCCCTGCTTTAGAGTTTGCTTCCTCAAATAGATACAGATATGGTGATGAGACAGTCAAGAACTTTACATTTATTCTCTTGCTATGGTCAAATCAAATCTTTTTGCAGTATAAGCAGGCAATGGTTTTACTACTGTATAAAGACAGAAGAATATTTTAAAATCAATCTTGCTGATAGACTAATACATTCTTGAAGGACCCTCAAAGTTTCGGAGGTATTTTCCTGTTTGCAGGCTGGAGCTGCCAACAAAGCCATAGGTGCAGTCTGGAGGTCTGCAATCCGAAACAACTGAACTTTTCCATCTTCCCATGAGGTGACACAGCAATCTGATGACCAAAACAAATTGACCTCTGGAATCCTTGGTGGTCTCTGAACTTGGATGTTTGCTTGCCAACATTTCATTACCTGACCAGGTAACATCATCAGTGTATTGATATTATCAAGTTGGATAATGAAACATCCACAAGCAAACTAGGAAGCATTGATGAAGTTACCTAGTTGGGGGATAAAACATCTGCAAGTAAAGAAGGTAGCACTGATAATGTTACCTAACAGGATAATAAAACATCTGCAAGCAAACTAGATAGCATGGATGAGATTACCTAGTTGGGTAATGAAATGTTTGCAAGCAAACAACCAAGGTCAGAGAGCACCAAGGATGCCACAGTTCATCATTGAGCTACATATATTCTCTTATATTGGAACATATAGACCTCTGCTATAAACAGTGCCTTCTTAGTTCAAATTAATTCTTGAGAATGGTTGATTTCAGATTCTTTTTTCTAATTCAGAAAGAAAACTTAAAAAGAATAATGTGGTTGAGTTAAAAAAAAATACCATCATCATCTATGCACAGTAGATTGGGGAGGGCATTTACAAAATCTTTATTAAATTTACTGATTTATTTTCTTCAAGAGCTGACAATAACCATTCAAATATCTTCAGCAATGAAATGTAAGTGTGTGACTCATGCCAGGACTATTGAGTGAGATATGTGAAATGCATCTGATTCAGTTGTAATGGATATCTTCACAGTGGGCACAAACAAAAACTTTGGTTTTGGTTTTGAATAAATATGGGGTCTGGTAGGAAATATCATGGTCTTCTTCTCCCCAACTAATGCTAACATTTTTCTTGGCTTAAATTCTTTGACCCTTCAATGAAATGATACCAACCAGCTCCATGATGATGTTTGTGTCTAGTAATTAGATGAGAAAGTGAGAAGTAAAGTTATTAGATGCTGAATGTCTTGTAAAATAAATACACTAGTATTTATTACAGTTCAGCATTGGTACTAGATCTATTTCCTAACTTGATTCAGACACTGTCTTTATATTTTATCTATCTGGTGTCAATGTTTCTGGAGTTAAAATCAAATCAATATTTTAACCAGAAATGAGACTGCAATTCTCTTCTCAGATGTCATTGCCCTAGTTTCAGCTCCTAAATCCTTCTAACAAAGATGAAAGGACATTCATAACTTCCTCTAATGAAGCTTATTGAGATTGTCATAATGATCCAGTCAAACTTGACATCATAAATCTGTGCTCAGAAGCCATCATTTGTTCACTATTTATGCCAACAAAAGGTACTTATTGGGAGAGAGGATATTTTATAATTTACTGTAAGAAGTAGTCAGATATTGCTCATTGTCTAAGAAACTGAAAAAAATTGTGCTTACATGACCTGTTATGGTCTCAAGTTATCATGTCAATAAAATAACGGAGTGTCCTTTCAGATTTATAATAAATCATTCAAACATGCTAATAGGTTTGAAACATTATTAATTATTGAATCCTGGATTATGATATACAGTATTAAATGTATAAAGGAGTTCTTGAGAAAAGATGAAGAGAAAATTTTAAAAATCAGCTTTTGGGATACTACTAAAAAAAATAAATATTAAGAGTTTTAAAAGCAAAAACAAGGTTTATGAGGTTAGCATATTTGATTCAGATTTTTTTCCTAGTAGCTTTTAATGTGATTTTCTTGACTAGGACTGAATGACAAGGCTTTAAAGATTTGTTTATAGATAAGACATGGAAAAAAGAGATTTTTTGTTAATGTTGTATTTTTAGAGAAAGTGATAAGCCATGGTGTTAAAATTGAAGGAAAGTGTGATACCTTCAAGGGAATTTCTGAGAAGAGAAGAGAAGAAAGTTATAAAAAGATAATTTGTGGAACATTATTTTTAAAATCAAGATTTTTAATATATTATTGTTTCTGGAAGCTCTTAACAGAACTTTTCTTGATTAAGTTTGAATGATGAAGCTTAAAATATTTGTTTATAGATATAAGACATGGGAAGAGGATATTTTTGTTGTATTCTTAGAGAAAATGATAAGTTACTGCGTAAAGAAAAGGAATATAAAATTGATTTATTTGTTCAAGGTTAAAATGTACATTTATTTCTGTTAATTCTTAATGGACATTTGCTAATTAAGATTGAATGATGAAGCTTTCTTGTTTGCTAATATATAAACAATGAGATGTAGAATGACAAAAATTTTGGTCAAAATGTTGGAGAAGATGACAAGTTATTGAAATTTTTTGTACTTGTATTGATGAAGGGGAAGCCTTTTTTCCTTTATATTTCCTCTCCACCACTTTTTCTTTACCTCTGATTTTTTTCTAACACAAACGTCTTGTTTTCATTTTCTAACTGCATATTTTTAAATTTCAGAAAAAAATATTGTTTAAAAAAATCCTGGTTCTTTTCTACGTACAGTATAGGAAGTTATTCTGAGAAGCTATGTAGTTAAAATTTATTGTTATAACCATCCAAAGTATCAGTCAGATCAATTCAATGCTGAAGCATAATTGTTTTCAGTCTATCCGTTTATGGATTTCATCCTGCATTCATTTTTCCCAGTCATCATCTGTGAATAACTATCAACAGTTAAGCATAATTTTGTTAGTAAGACAAAGTATCTGCACAATGGAAATTGATGATGTCTTCTCTTACAATTTGCTAAATTTGGTTTGCAATATTTAAAAATACTTGGGTTGATTCATAAGCTCAAATAAATAGTTTGTATTCTTGTTTGGCATAATTACTTCTATTAACTGTCAGAACATGAAATACTAAGAAAAATACTGGTAGAGTTGATAAGGGAGATAAATATGCTACTTCCCTGCATGAAACACCAGTGCAGAAGGATATTCATTTCCTCATCTGTCTGGTGAGTTCATATGGAATCAAAACACTAAGGCATTTTCCTCACCTCTCTCTTGCCCTTTCTGCACCTACTAGCAATGTTAAAGTTACTAAGTGTTTTAAAGATCAAGAACTGAAGAAGGACCATAATGTTCTGGCACACTATTACTGAATTTATTTATCCATTTGCATGGCAATGGGCTTAGGAGATACAAGGCTTGCACTGATTCCATGTATTTACACGGTACCTCAAACACTCTCCCCATTCCTTTGTTTAGACAGGTGCTGGAAATATATACAGTCAGTTTCTCCATTGCAGCATATTTTCAAATTTTGGCCTCCCCGTCTTCTATTGTCAGCAACATTTCTCTTTTCTAATATTGTGCAAAATTGATTCTTGCTGCCAATCAACATATATCTCAATAAATTGTGTTTTTTTTTTTTCATTTATACTCCCTGGATCATTCTAATAAAAATGTTTGCATTTTCAATTCAGATTTTATTACCAAATTTCACCGAATGTTTTGGTACATTTCTTTCTAGTAGTACTTGATTTTTTTCTTATATAATATGATATATGCTGCAATGTTCCTTCTTTCTTGTGGCATTTCCACCTTTAATTTTTATAACATTTGTCTATCTTAGCAATTGCTCATACAGAGTCTTATACTATCTATAAAATATTTCATACTAATTTTCTCTTAAATTATACCTTTGAGTAAATGCTAGGTTCTTTTCATAACTGATCTCATTGAATCACCTTGATTACTACTTTAACATATTGCATCCATTTTATCATACTGTTTTTTAAATTGATCTGTCTTTGGGTTGTATTTCAGTAATAATTTACCGATGTAATCTTATATCTTATTTTGTTTTTGTATACATATTTGAAATTCTGTCATCGTTCTCAAAGTTTCTCCTTATTCTTTAAGATTGCTTTTATTTTCCCAGTAATTTGCAAATACGTCAGCCATGGTAGATTCCTTCCTTCATGGAGCAATTCTTCTAATGTCTTTAATTTGTTTCCTGAATAAAAAAAATATTGGCATATGTGATTAAAACCTTTCTTACAGTACAACAGGGGTGTCAACCTCCATTTCATTGAGGGCCGCATCAGGGTTGTGTTTGACCTTGGGGGGTCAAGGGTGGGCATGCCCAGGGTGGGCATGGCTAGCTTGATGCCACTTGTGTTGGCGCCTGTGGTGGCCCAAGTACTCTGCCAGAGAAAACAGGCTCCTGAGCTCCATTTCCGGCTGCGATGGCCTCCTGCAACCTTCTGCTGGCAAAAACGGAGCTCGCAAGGACTGCATGTGGCCCTCCCGAACTCCATTTTTGCTAGCAGACGCATTGCGGGCTGGTCCTTCGCTGTTTCCAGGGCAGCCCCGCAGGCCAGACCTAAGCACCCCACAGGCCAGATCTGGCTCGTGGGCCTTGAGTTTTACACCCCTGCTGTAGAATCTTTCTTACTCTACTAATCTTTAAAGCAAAAAGCATTTGATGATGATGCCAAAAATGATGTCAGAAGACTTAACCTTGCCTTTAAAATATTCCATTTTTAACAATTTTTTAACAAATTTTGTCTTGTTTTATTGTATCTTTTTACCATGCATAAGTTTAAGATTAGAAAACAGTGATCTACCTTTTTCTTTTGAATCTTGAAAGATTGTGGATTTCCCTCTTGGTTTCTTCCTCCCTATATAAATCTTTTAATGGTTTTTTGACATCCTGCAAATTTTTGTTTGAAATATAAGACTTTTGCTGAGATACGTAGATAGGATTAATTTGTGAATATGCATATACCTATCTTAATACAGGAAATAAAATCAGGAGCTATTTACAGAAATTTCTTCTGTGTACAGAAGACGTACACTTGTAGGATGACTGTAAGTACCAGATGACGCGTGTAGGTGGATAGTTAGATTTGGTTTTCAGTATGGTCACAAAGAATGAAAATATCTTTCAGACTGCTTTATTCCCTTTAATCATTATGTTAAAAATTAAAAGTAGTGCTTATTTAGCTAATTGATCAAATCCGTTCAGTAGCAAGGGAGGAGAATAAGCAAATGCAATGGAAACCAAACAGTAAGCGGTAGAACAACTGTAGTAACAAAGAACCATGTAACTTCAGTATTTTAGGAAAACTTTGTTTGGTAAAGGCTACAAAGGTAAGAAAATATTAAATTTAGTCTTATCTTCAGAAAAGAATAATAATAATAATATAAAGTAAAATTTAGTGTAATAGGTAACAAAGATACACAAAAAGGTTGCTTACTAAGGCTAAAGAACTACCAAATACTAATCAGTGTCACAACTTACCTCTTGTTAGGTTCTCTTGAGAATAATTAAGACTCAGGACACAATTGAGCCCAAAATTTGTATTGTTAAGCAAGACAGTTGTTAAGTGACTCACTCAAGCCATTAAGTTAGTAACACAATTGTTTACGGTAAGTGAATCTGGCTTTCCCATTGACTTTGCTTGTCAGAGGTCTCAAAAGGGGATCCTATGACCCCAAGACACTGCAACCATTGTAGGTATGAATCAGTTGCCAAATATCTGAATTTTGATCATGTCACCATGGAAATGCTGCAATGGTCGTAAGTGTGAAAAACAATTATAAATCACTTTTTTCAGTGATGTTGTAACTTCAAACAGTCACTAATGAATATTTGTAAATTGACTACCTGTATTCTGGATTGGTTTGGTTGTGTTTATTTTATAGCATTAAAGTCTATATTTACCACTACTTTTTATTTCCTCTTTTACTATATAGATATAGAAAGAGCCTTGAGTGGTGCAGCGGGTAAGAACGCTGTACTTAAGTAATTAAGTATTCAGCTCCCAGCTGCCTGCAATT
>JANHJO010004215.1:297265-309629 GCA_032468235.1 Pseudoxyrhopus heterurus
TGGACAAAACTTTGTTAACCTGAGATGTTTCATTGCTCATCCAAGCAACTTCATCAGTCAGAGCAAAATTAGTTAGGGAGAGACTCAGATAGTCATTGGAATGTACCAAATCTTGCCACACCAACTTCAGGAGTTTCTCCCCAAAGTGTGTTGCAATATGTGAATAAAGACTCAATCATCCAGGCCAAAGTTGAGTAAAGGTTGAATGAATGAAGTTGATTGAATAAGCAACTGTTCATGAAAGGTCAACATAGAATCAAACCTCACCCATACAGACCATTATCACCGTTAAATAAATGGTGTTGGAAAAACGTTTGTGTTTACAGGCTAATTTTGATTCATTATTTATTTTTTGTACTGCTTTTAGCTCTTCTACCTCAATCTGGTGATTATCAACTGTATATTCCCGGGGAAAATACTATGGAAGTTCTGTAGATCAATCAATTCCATATTTATTATTCTCATGCCTATATAAAATAAGGAGGAGAACACTTCTGTCATGATTTTCAAGAAATATCTTTGGGCTTTGGGCAAGCACACCTTTCTGCAATTTATTAAAAGGTTGTTGTTTTTTGGCCAGGCTTTTTTATGAATATAAAGAAAAGAAGTTGCAGTTCCTTTAAGAGTCTTATTAATCTTAATGACTTAAGAACTCCTATTTTGTTAAGTATCTTAACTTAAGATACTTAAGTTCTTAAGGATCAGAAGTAATCTACAATTAAAACCTTCCCTCCTTTTCTCTTAGCTCTCTACTATAGCATTAACAGCTAGGGCTACTCTAACAATATGGGAATTTTAATTTCTCCTCTAGGTGATAGGTAGGTAGGTAGATAGATAGATAGATGGATGGATAGATAGATAGATAGATCTTCTTTTAAAGTAATGCCTAACCTTCTAATTGTGATACATTTTTGTTTTAGCTTCTCCCTATGAGCTAAGAAGTCATATCCTTATGTTAATCAGTATGTTAATACAAGGATATATTGGTGCTATACTAGCTTTGTTTTATTCCAAAGAAACACACAAAAAAGGTTAACCCCAAATCTGTCGTATCTGTTCCAAAGTGAAATTATTCACTGAGCAGAAGGAAGGCTTCAATCCTGCTGAAAATGAACATATTTTTAATCTGTCAATACCTGGATAAGACACCACCTGTGAATTCTATTTATACACTGTGCTAAGTTCCAAAGAAGTTAGATGTGTAGAATAAATATAACAGGAATCAACCAATTATATTCAGCTATTTCAGAGAAAATGGGAGCAAATATTGTGAGCTATCTTTAACTGGAATGCCAGCCTGCTCACAGCTAAACTCTCACAAGTAATTTTGTGATATATCCAGAGATGTGGGCACTCAGAGGCAATGCTTATGTTTTACCCATCTGCTCTTTGACCCTCCTACATATGTCCACTAAATTTTATATATATCCAATCTATGCCAAAGCTGTGCAGTGCTTGAAGCTGCACAGGACCTCTCACTTTGGTAAAGGTCTGTGTCAAGCTGCTTCAGTAAGCACTACTCTCTCATTTCTAGAAGCAAAGCATAGAATTATGAAAATTGGGACAAATGCAGAGAAGAGCAACTAGGATGATTAATGGCCTGGAGACTAAAACTTATGAAGATTAAAACATATGACGGTTGCAGGAACTGGGTATGACTACTCTAGACAAAAGGATAACAGTATTCCACTATTTGAGGGGCTGCCACAAAGAAGAGCGGGTCAATTTATTTTCCAAAGCACCAGAAGGCAAGATAAGAAACAACAGATGGGAACTAATCAAGGAGAGAGGCAACCTGGAATTAAGGAGAAACTTCCTAACAGTGAGGACAATGCCTTCAGAAGTTGTGGGTGCTTCATCACTGGAGGTTTTTAAGAAAAGACAGCCACTTGTCTGAAATGGTATATGCTTGAGCAGGGGATTGGATTAGAAGACCTCCAAGTCCCTTCCAGTTCTATTCTGATTGACTGGACATACATTACTTCATTTCAAGTCTTTGCCTGAAATTGTAAGGCAAAGCTTGGGGTGAAGTAAAGATGCACAGGCCTCAAACAGATTCACTGTATTCCACTGAATTCAAATGCAGCTGCCTTACAACCCTCCATTCTTTTTCTCTCATCTGTACACACCTCAAACTATGAGTAGAGGATTACATATTCTGCAATATGCTCTCATATCTGACAAGCAATCCAGTGGCAATATTCTCCTGCCCTTGAACTATTACTTCCTCCTAATATTCCAGTCAAAATGTTATTTTTATTCTTTCCAACCCAACACATTTTGGAAAGAAATAGAATCAAAAGGGTTGGTATTAAGGGGGAAAGTTGTCAGGTTTAAATATGGGCTGGATCTCACTGGGCTATAAGAGGAATGAATAAAAAAAAATCTTACATTTTCCCACACTTAAATTTTCCCATCCCTTCAGCAGAGGCATTAGCGTAATATCAATTCTTAAGCTTCCCTCCCTTCTTTCTGACCAAGAGCACAGTCATTATTAAAAAGTGGAAAAAATCCAGATACCATGTTATAGATGCTTTTAATACCTTGTTTCAAATCTATAATTTCCTAAACTTCTGGAAAGAGGCTGTGCAGGATTAAGATCCAAATGGAACAGGAATTTGCCTTCCCATAAAGTCTAGACCAGAATCAGCAAACGTATTTCACAAATTGGAAACACTTGTGGCAGTCCTCGGACTGCTATCTATTACAGAAATAAAATCACAGTTAATTGATTAAACTTGCATACATTTGTATACATGAGCTCTCAGCGAATGCATTTTTGGGGTGAGATGTTCCTTTCCCTTTTAGAGAAAGCTGGCAAAACACATATTACCTTCTGTTTTTATATTTTAAAAAAATAACCAACTATATTTAAAAAGCATGTTGCCTGATGAATTGGAGGCACTTTTTAAAAATTAATTATGAATATTTTAAGAGTTATTTGGTTGAAGGTTATAGGATTGCCTCACTGTGCCTACAAATCTGTGAAGCTCCAAATTCATCAGAAGTAAAAATAAAAAAACCACCTTCTTCCTATGGGCCATAACCATGTCATATCCAACTAATTTTATCTCCATCCATTCCCCATTCCCCTTTTTGATTCCAGCTCTGTTAGGCTGAAAGGCAATGACTGGTCCAAAGTTATTTAGTGAGTTTCAGAAATTGAGTAGGGATATGAAGCCATGCACATTTATCCTAAGTTCTTACTTCAGTGTTCTCTATTCTGACTCTCAATATTATCAGTTGTGTTGAGGTAGAATCTATCTGGTAAGGTTAGCACACATTCTCAGAGGATCCACACAATCATGAAGCAGTACTAAAACACTAAAAATTCAATCACAGTAATGTAAATGCAAGTAGAGATATCCTCATTGAGCAAGCCTTCTATCACAAAATAACTAGACTGGAGACAGTTTTTAAAAGAAACAAACGTTCTTTATTATAAACTAAATGGTCCATATCAGAGTAATAATTTAGTAGGTATTTGTGGAATACATAGGAATACCTCCTATGCATTCAATGGTCAACTACAGAGCTGTTCTGCAGGAGGATGAGAAGCCATTCTTGTCACAGTAATTGAAAAGTCAGCCAGAATCTTCACATCTCTACATGAAGCAACATGATTTGGATCTGAAGCTACAGATCTATGCTTGTATGGAAGAAATGGCTGCATTTAAAAGGAGCTTGTGGAAAAGAAACTTAAATGGAACAAAAGGCCTAAAGGCAGTTTGCCTGTTTCTTGAAAGCTAGGTGGTAAATACTGCCTAATTGTCAGGGTAAAAGAAAATGTTCAGTGGCCACATTGAATCCCTTACCCTGTAGATGCTGCTTAAAACTCAGTGGTAGAAATTTGGAATTCTGTAGTCTAAATTCTAATAGGCTAAACTGGGAAAGTGTGTTGTTACAAAAGGACGCTCTCTATTTCAAGAATGCAAGAATCGCTTGCAAAAAGAACCCATAGCATTAGACAGACACACAGGCCTTTGTACACTAGCAAACACTACCTTCCTCCCTATGAGGAAATCAATTGTCTTTCCGTTTGCATTATATGAAGTGTTAGGGTGGGTGGCGGATTTGATCCCAAAAAGCTGTTTCAGGGCATACAAAGGGTACATGTGAGATTGTGACTCTAATAGCTGCAACTGCTTAAATTAGCCACATAGAGCTGCTTTGAAGAATTGCAGAGAGATACCAGGTTCACATTCCTACATGCTCCAAAGGATCCTTTTAAAATGAAATCTAAAGCATAGCACACACCATTTACAAAAATTCTAAATCCGTCTTTATAGTTATAGCTTATCTATACCACGTGTATCAATTTATCATTATGCAAATGTATATCCCTTATACTCTTTTTTTAATGATGAATTTTCTCTTCTCCATTTATTTATTTATATTTGTATGCTGTCCAATTCCTAAGGGACTACTATATTGATATAGTAGCCCAAAATTCCCCAACCTTTCTGGCTTTGCAGACCAGTGGGGGGGAGTGGATGCTACTCATGCAAATGGAGTGTGTGTCACATGCTCGCCTGCTGCTTGTGCAAATGGGGATGCGTGCACAAGCTCATCCGCCACTTTCACGGCCTGCTTCCAAATGGCTCATGGCCCAGTAAGAGGCCATAGCCTGGGAATTCCTGTTGTAGCCCACATCTAAGACTACAGTGCTAGACCAGATACTACCATGCTGCTTGCACTGAGTACTAATCTGACTGTGGCCTAAGGCTGTCCAGAATCTTAGGCAAAAATTGTCTCCCTATTCGTCTAAGTAGGTATTCAATGTGGTCTCCAGCAGATGCCAAATATGTTATAGTGCTTTTCTTGTGCCTTGTCTTGCATTCTCTTCTCTCATAATCCATTCCTTTAGATTGCCATACATTTTACTTAGACATAAATGCCCATTTGCTTCAGAAAAACATGTGCTTACTTATTTGTGTGTGTCTACAAATGCATGAAAGAGAGAGACGGGGTGAAAAAGAAAGGGATTAATAGAACTATGTACATGATCAACCAGATGTCCCCAGCTATAAAATGAAGACAGAAGAGGTGGCATCTGGAGTTCCGGAAAATTCTGGATAGCCAGTGTGTCTGACAATCCTATTTAATTTTTGTTTAGTTTTATCTTAAAATCCCTTTGATCCAGCCACTCCCATGTTGTGGTTCTAGGCCGCTTACAAACACACAAATGATACAAATTTACACAAATGGCATAAAAACCTCTATGATTACATACACAAATTACAAATTACATATGTGGATGCAAATGAAGTAAGTTATGCACATTGTCCAAACTGCTTTGGTAACAATGGAATATTGGAAGTAAAATCTGGGATAAAAGAATTTGTCTGTTGCAGCCACTGTCTGAAGTGTGAATGAAGGTCTGGGAAATCAAGGGTTGTTTTTGTACTGACAAATATTCAGAACCAGCATTTAGCCATATTAAGAGAAAAGCTTTGTCGAAATGTGGGTTTTACACTTTGGAAATATTTGTCTCCATTTTGTATTGCTGCTTTTCCAAAAGGCTCTAAAGATGTGGTTTTGTCAGCAGGCCTGTGGACTTCAAATGGAGATGGAGTTGATCAAGTGGTTGGTTTGATTGTGTTGCTGCTGCCATGGAGGGGGGGGAGTATGATTTTTATGTTGTGGAGTTTTAATGTTGTAAGCTGCCTAGAGTCACCTGTGTGTGAGTTCGGCGGCCATATAACTTTGTTTAATAAATACAAAAATAAATAGATGAGGGAGGAAATTGAGAAAAATTTATTGGTTTTGTTGGTTTGTTTGTTTTTGTTTTTTGCAATTGCTTAGTGCCTAGTGAGGAATAATAAACAAAACAATGACTGATCAAATTAGAAGAAAGACCAAAAAACTGTAAACGAGTAGCAAAACAGAAAGAAAACAAATCCAGTCCTTTAACCCTATTCTTTGTCTTCATGAAATCCGAGATCACATTCCCCAACATGCTGGGCTGTAAACTTCAGTTAGCAACCAGATGGGGTGCACTGTATATTCATGTTATTTATTATATTTGTTATGCTACCTTTATTATAAGTAACTTGGTGTGGCAAATATACATAATCCTTAGCTTCCATGCCTGAATCAATCTGTAACTGTCTTGAACATACAGTATCATTTAAGACTTAGAGGACTACAACCTTGAGTCCTCTAACCTGAATGCTATATATGGTTCTTATAAATTAGAGTTATCCAGATTAAAGGGATCAAAACAATTGTTTTGAAGGATCAAAGGGATCAACAAGACTGCTAATCAAAATCTTCAGTAAAAGAACAGTGCCTGGGGAGGATAACAATGGTGCTTTGCATGAATTCACTAACAAAAGAATTGTTCTCATTAGGAAAATGTTTATATATTATTGGAACTTTTAAAAAAGATTAAAACTAATACAAACTAACATAAAGTAAGGAATTTTTAAAAAGCAAAAAATTGAAGACAAATAGAAAAGAAAAAGAATATAACAAAGAAGTGGCTTTTGATATTCCTCCCAGCAGTTGAAAAGTGCAATTATATTTCAACCTCTCTAAAGTTACATCATAATACTTTTCTTTCTTTCTATCTAACTGTCATAGCCATAAATCACAAGTTTATTTTAGCAGGACATCATCAAGTTAAAGAAATTCAGTCTGATTCTGATAACTTTCATGAGAATATTCATCCATTTGGAATTTCCTTTACATTCAATTCATGAAAATATATGTTTAGCCTACCTGTAACTGTACATTGTTCCTCATCACGTTTATTTATATTATCCTGTAAGAATAAGAGGTCTATAGTTACCCGGTTAGCTAAGTAGAACTGATGCAAATCGTATTGTGAATTTCTGCACAATTTCAATGTCACTAGATATGGTTGCATTCCTATCTATTGGTCAAGTCTTAAATTATTATATTGACACAACATTATTTCTAAAGGATTGTGTCATCCAGAACTAATTATAGGGTCTTTTCTGGCACAGTGCTCAGAATTGAAGTAACAAACCCAGGATTAAGTAACAAACCCAGGATTAAGTAACAACTTACTGATCCTTCCTCTGTATGTTCTCTATGCTGCTTGTAATATAACATGAACATATTACAGTTCTATAATCAGTTATGAGCTTGTAGAAGGAACTGACCAAATCGTTTAAATTTTAAGCATCTTCATGCATATCCTCCAATGCATTTACTTCAAGGTAGTAAATTACAGCAGGCTAATTTTCTTTAAAAAAAAAAAAAGAGGAAGAAGTTCTAGTTGAAGAAGCGGGGAGATTTAGAAACTGCTTTGACTCTCTCACCCTCTATTCTTCTGTTTCTCACTCCCACATACATGTTACTTTCACCAACACCAACATTTCAAATCTTTCTGAAGATAAGGCTACATATATTATTACAGCATGCGCGTGGAATAACGATGCCGTACTTCAATTATGTTACAGAAAGCAGTAAATCTCATGGCCAAACAATTGTCCCTTGAAGTGTACAATTTTCTTAATCTGGACTCATCTGAACTTCCAGTAAAGCAAACCATTGTCATTGCCTAACATTTCTCAATTCCAAAGTAAGCTACCTTCAGTCAGAAGGAACGAAATTGCTGCCATCAAATGAATCTGCAATGTAATTAAAAATCTCTCTTCCCTCTGGAGCTTCATGTTTTTTTGCCTACTCTAGTGGGTAGCTAGTACATTCTGCTTCAATGTGTGCCTTTTGGCCCCACTGTCAATCCAGAACTTCTACTCCCCTGGGGATGCCAGCATCATAGTGTCCCACTGCAACATAATTTTAACTGGTCAAATTTAACCGGTCAGTTACTGGAGATGTCTCAGTTGCAGCCCTTTTCCTTCTCTCATCTTTTTTTTTGGGGAAAAAGCTGCCAGTTAATCATCAAGCGGGAAAGAAAATTGTCTATGCCATTTGGATGTGCCAATGTTTAATAATGAATGCATTTCCCAAATCATCTTGAGGTTGAAAATCAAGATGATTAAAGCTATTCTGGCTTCTCCTTTATATGCCATGCAAAAGTACGGTTGTCGCTGAAACACAATGCTCTTCTAGTTTTTGAAGGGGGGGGGGGAATAGGGTTTGTGAAAAAGATCTCGCAGTTCTTACTAGGAGAGTCTAACTGACAGAACAAGCTGCTGGAAACTTTAAGCCTGAGAATCTGCGCCCCACTGAGACTCTTGCCTTTCGTGAAGGACTCTTTGCCCTCCCCAAATAGAAATACAACCCACTTTAAATGCTACCCTTGCCTATGCTGCACTGTAGCCAAGGCCCCCTATTGATAGGAATAATTTTACTCCATTCTCATTGGGCAAAGTATTTCTTCATCACCTTCCTCCTAAGGACGACGCAAGGAAAAGCATTGTCTTCCATTGCTGCAGAGTGCTGAGAAAACTCTGTGGTTATTTTGCTCTGCAAAATGCAGCCCAGCCACCTCGCTCTTTAATGCAGACCAGCATAATGGAGCAATTCGCATTCTGTGCTCTGTTTATACAAAATATTGTAACTTAATAAACCAAAACGTCTCTCTCTCTATAAGAATGTGTGTGAATGAATAAAACTCAATTCTATTTTAACAGAAGTGTAGTGCATGCACATATACTGTAGGTCAGGGCTGTCAAACTCCCGGCCCATGGGACAGATGCATCACACGCTGGCTATACCCATGCCCGGTTTAGCGAAGGGGGGGAAAAGTCCTGATAAGTCATGTGACACCTCCATGACAACGTGAGTTTGACACCCCTGATGTAAGTGATTAAAATACAAGCCAAAGCATGATCGGTATGCTTTCAATAATCCAAATGATTGGATTGTTGATATTTCAGTAATGCACTTTGGGCTAGTTTTTTTTTTAGTGTTTTAGTTCCTTTACCGGAAAACTTTGATGTTGAAAGAAAAGAATAAATTGGATATAGTACAATTCTATCTGTGTAAATAAAATTAAACCCCACTGATTTTAATGGAAATTACTGCTAGGTTTACATGTGGAAAATTGCATCTTTAACCTTTATACAATTGTAAAGGGAAATTCAAAGAGCAACTGTATTAAACAAATTACAAATTGTAGATATTCATTCAGGTTATCAGTCCTGAGCTCATGTTTACAAAGAGAGAGAGGGAGGGAGAGAGAGATTTGTTGTGTTTGCTTATTTAATTTAATCTGGACAAGAAGCTTATTTCTTTCCTTGGGAGAAAGTCCATATGGTTGACTAGGTCAACTCTCCATTGACTGATGGAGAAAAGCCACCCCAAAACATTTTGGAAATTCCTTTGAGAAAAAACAGGATTGAGTTAGAAGCTTTTCTTCCCCTGGCAAAGAGAAGGAGATCCAGACCATGAACCACAAAAAACTGGGGTGACAAGTGCAATCATTTGTTGTGGCTACAGAAAAAGTTCTTTTTATGTGTGTAGCTCTCCAACTGTGTTGTGAACAGGAAAAGTTCAAACAGATGGCAATGGCATTATTTGGAATTCTGATGTTTTGGGAATATCAGTTTGAGGATAGTTGCTGCAGAACAAAAGAAGCTTGCTGAAAATAAATTTAAAAAGTTCAGTGTGTGTGTGTGTATTTGTGTGTGGAAAGAGAAGTTCTTATTAAATAAGTAACATTTAGGTTTTTTTATTTATGAATCTTTGGCGGTTACTATCTGAGTAGTCATTAAGAAAAGCAATATTTCCACTTTATTACTGATAGCAAAACTGCAGGTAGGAGTGTACTTCAAATATATTTATGAGGGATAAAATCAGAACGTGCACATTTAGTCTTTTTTTTTAAGTCATCACCTTTATGCTTTCAAAGTATCTGCCTTCTGGGTTTGATCTGAATGGATCTTATTTGTTCACAACTTTAATAACTGTAATAATTGAGTGGATTCTTTTGTTTGTTTCTTGTTTAGCTTTCAGAGTCTTTTCTTTATGTGGGCAAATTTTTATATTGCACAGCACAAAACAAAGCACAATATGCTACCATGATAAAATAATTAAACTTCAAAATTAGCAACAATAAAGGGAAATATGACTCCATGGCCATTTCTGAAGATCAATGCAAATATAACTTCTCTGTATTGGTTCTTTTCATTATTCTTATTCTTGTCTCTGCCTGCAAATGAAAATAATCCACTTAGAAAATTGAGGTTAACAGATCCTTTCCTCTGCCATTGAATCCCAGAATTTACAGAAAGAGTTTGGCCGTAAATCCTTAATCGTCAAAGTCAATAAGAATTCTGTCCCTAATTTCAGGGGGATTAACATGCAGCTGTTGTATAAAGAATGACTATGCTAAAGATTAAGCAAAATCCTCAATATGAATTCTCAAATTAGTCTGACACTGTAATCATAGCTGGGCACAAAAGGCCTTTCAAATTTTTCTTCTGTATTTGTGAGCAAGAAAACCTGTATAAACGATTTCTTGAATTTGTGTGTGTGTGTGTCTGTGTGTGTGTGAGAGAGAGAGAGAGGAGAGACAGTGTGTGTGCGTGTGTGCGTGTGTGTGTGAGAGAGTGTGTAGGGAGATATAATCTGATAATTTTTAAAGAGTAGGATGTTCCCTTGGCAATGACTGATACATTACTAATGAAAAAATCCCCAGAGAGATTCTTTCACTTGGTATTCATGGAAGTAAGGCAATTGTAGAGGGATGATCAAATAATGAAAGCAGGATACTCACACCCAGATCATTTGGTTGCCTTGTGACTCAATTAGTGTAAGACTTCCACAATATTTTCTCTAAAATACTTTATTTACAATGATTCACTAGGCCAGATTTTCTGTCATTTAACTAAATGAGATCGGTAGGGGGAAAAAACATACTAGGATTTTTTTTCTGCTTAGCATCAATACTACTTCAGCAAAGTAGGTGTTTCTCTCAACTATAAAAGCAGTGGTTGGAGAAGTATGGGCAGAGAATGACTTATGCTTACTCCAAAGCTTTTCTGTTTTTTTTTACAGCAGTTCCTCTCAACCTTGGCAGCTTTGAGAGGGGTGGACTTCAAACTCCCAGAATTCCCCAGCTAGAAACACTGGCTGAGAAATTCTGAGAGTTGAAATCCATCCCCCTTAGAGCCGCCAAGATTGAAAAGCATCTCTGATGCTCATTCAATTGTGAAACACACAATTGAGAAAAAGCACATGGGAAATTTCTGTAATAAGATACTGTACGTAGTCAATCAGTCAGCTGTTGACTATGAGGGTCAGTTTGACCTAGTGATTAAGGTGCTGGCCTGGAAACCAGAAGATTGTGAGTTCTAGTTCCACCTTAGGCATGAAAACCCAGCTGAGTGACCATGGGCCAGTCACTCCCTCTCCACCCCAACTCACCTCACATGGTTGTTGTTGTGGGGAAAATAGGGGGAGGAAGGAGTATTGTGTGTGTTTGCTGCCTGGAGTTACGTATAAAGACAGGATAATCAATCAATCAATCTCCAAACCATTATCAAAAAAAGTTAATAAAGCATTGCAGAACAGAGAATTTTCAATAGACTTTTTTCTTGTGTCAGGTCGTCTGGCCATTCAGAAGTTGCTGAATTACAACTTCCAGCAGCTCCACATGGGAACATGGATAGTAAAGGATTCTGGGAGTTGTGGTTCAGCATCATGAACCATAGTCCAGAAATTGTGGGAGCTCCAACACTGGAGGTTTTTAAGAAGAGATTGGACAATCATTTGTCTGAAATGGTATATAGGATTTCTTGCTTGAGCAGGAGTTTGGCCTAGAAGATGTTCAAGGTGCTTTCCAAGCCTGTTATTCTGTTAACATCTTGGAGACGACACATCACACATTACTCTAAACTACTTTGCTACTTCCTTATGACTTTCAGGATTATCACCATTATCCCATCAGAAAAGCAATTTGTTTTGTTTTAAAGCTTAGTTCTTAAACAATTCTAAAATTCACTTCTTTTGTATATTGCCTTGCTGCAACCTCTATTTCATTTGAATAAATATGTGTGCCTTTGCCTGAATGTGTCAGTGTGAATAATAATATCAAAATACACTTTTAATTTTTATGAGTATTTTATATTTAATATGCATTGCTAGATTTTCTGTGTACATGGCGAGAAGGCATGGTCTTACACCCGTGCTGCTTGCAGATTCATTGTTTTTTGCACTTGAGCTTAAGAAGTCAAGTAGCACTTCATGATATAATTAGATCTGAAGCTGATTTGGGACTGCAGAAAATGAAACATTGGAGAAATGCTTGTCTTTTTTGTAAACAAAAAAAAGAACAAACTGTCAAGAACTGTTTTATCCCTGAATGCATAACAAACAACTCCTAGCACAATGCCAGGCTACACGAGTGTTAAGATATTGAATAAACCCTTGTGTAGCAAGGGTATAGTAGCGGAAGTCTGAGAGTTTACTGAACAACACAGTA
>JANHJO010004215.1:358702-369520 GCA_032468235.1 Pseudoxyrhopus heterurus
TCTCTTTGTTGCCCCCCTAAATCTCCCAATTTTCACAGGAAAATCCATCAGGAAGCAGCAAGAGTCCCTGGGACAGTTTCAAAGCCCCAAGCGATTACCAACATTATACCACCATCAACGTATTAGATTCAGAGGCAAAAGATGCTTTAGAACTAAGACCAGCAGAATGGGAAAAGTGTCTGAACTTGCCTTTAGACGTACAAGAAGGTGATTTTCAAACCGAGGTTTAATGACAGGTGAAATAAACTGAGGCGCAAAGCTTATCCTAGAATCATTTTGTTTGCACTGACGCTCCAGAGACGTTGGGAAGCCTGACCCAGCCTGTTTGGACACCATGGCTAAGGCATATCAGCACCTTCCTGGGCCAGAAGTCAGTGGTTTTCTTGTCACACAATCGATTTCCACTAGCCAACCTAGTGGAGGCCCCAGGTGTACAATTCTTACCATCGTGTCTTGTAAGTACCCGTGGAATGGATTTGTAAGGTCAATCTTTATAGATAAACCTCAGACAACGGTTCATGTTGTAACAGCTTCACTTGGTTTAGTTTTCAAAAAACTTCACCATGAAGCACAATGTATATATTTATGCAGTTTTTAAAGTTTATAACAGTCTGTTTGGCCATTACTACACTTTTTACTTTATAATATAAAAAAAAGAGGAGGAGGAGGAGGAGGAGGAGAAAGAAGAAGCAGAAAAAGAAGCAGCAGCAGAGGAAGCAAAGTTTTGTTGTCATTAAATGAATGTCTGTTGAGCTACATTCTTCATTGCTTTAAATGCAATAAAGTAATAATCTCACTTTTATATGAATAATATATTTCACATCTTTATTATTGCAGTTTTCTCTGGGAAGCTCGGAATAGCTTTTCCTGCTGCAGCTGTGTATAAAATATTTAAAATGTTGTATGGTGTAAATAAACTTTTGTCTACATATCAGTATTTTCAGTGCATTTTATTTTGGATTTGTTGATCTGAAATTTGCATATTTATAATGTTTTTTTTAACAACACTGAAGCCGAAAAATGTACTCAGAATGTTAATAGTGTACTGTTATTACTCCTTTGGGACTAATGATTTCTCAAATGTAATAATAGGTTTGCCGAGCTGTTCTTTTTTTTTTTTCTTCTAATCTATGAAGGCAACATACAATGTAAATTGGACTTGTCAGAGCATTGCTACATTCATTCTACTATATGTAAATCGTAGTCCTTTTCCATCTTGCCACAGGAAGAAAATTTCTAGACAAACACTGTGCAAGTTTCAGAACACAGAGACTGAGAAAAAATGTTTTTTTTTTAATTTACTGCCATCTTACTATAATGACATTTTATGATACTTTCTCCTTTTTTCTGTAGCCAACAAAGATGTATTATCTCCTTCAGGACTGGGGTACATAGCATGATGCTTCTGCTAGAAGAAGAATGATTAGAGACTATAGCAATCCACGTGTGATTGACCACTACCTAAATACAGTAGGCAACGGGTGGGGTGCCTGATGTTCTTAACTTCAGCTCCCAGCAACCCTAACCCTGTGAGCTTTGATGAGGAATTATGGGAACTGGAGTCCAAGAACATCTAAAGAACCAGCCATTGTCTATCTTCTAAGATAGTAGCAAATCACCTCTTAACCTCAAGCAGAATGAAGATATTTTTACCCAATATTTTGTATGCTGAATTAAATTTTATAGTATGTAAAGAAGGCAGTATTAAATAAATATATGAAATCCAACTGGCCTGCGTGGTACAATAAAGACATTTCGAAATGCAAATGTTAGTTAAATGTAGAATCTTCCACCTAGTTGTATCATTTAAGCATTTGTCGTTGTGATGGTTGCTGACGCACTTTTAAAGCATCCCTGGATTGGAGGGGGGAAATCTATTTATTTACCTAATGACAAGGAAGAGTTGGATTTTCCTCTCATGACTGCTTTTGACTTTCAGAACCACAATCACATCTTTTCAAATTCTGGAACTGATTCTTGTAATTTTATCTATTTGTTCGTTTCAGAAAATTTATATGGTCGCCCAACTCACTTTCAGTGAGTACTTGAGCATTATGACAACCCAAGCAAAACTTGATGCAACAGATACTTTCCTGTAAAAAACAGTAGTGAAGCTGGATGGAAACACCAGTGCAAAGAATAATCTTCGTCCTTGAGGAAATCTCACTCAGAATCCGCCAACTTGAGACCATTGCAAGAAGTTTCCTCTCAATGAGCTCTGGCAGGGAGCTCATCCCTCATTTGGCTGTGGTAGACAAGGTCTCAATCTCTTCTCTTCCACCCTGGTACCAATAAAGCTAAACTCCTCATATACCCATCTTAGTTACTAAGTGTCAAAACAACCTATAAACACCAAGCGTTCCAAATGTATGATTTTGAAAAATCTAGTTTGTGGTCCTCCAGATATGATTTGGTTTGCAATCACTATTTCCCCCAAAATAAGACCTAACTGGAAAATAAGCCCTACCATGATTTTTCCAGATGCTCGTAATATAAGCCCTACCCCAAAAATAAGCCTCAGTTAAGATCATCAGCCAGACAGAGACATTTTAGTACCGTATTTCCCTGAAAATAAAACCTAACTGGAAAATAAGCCCTAATTCGTCTTTTTGGAGCAAAAATTAATATAAGACCCAATCTTATTTTCAAGGAAACACAGTATGCCTCTTCACCTAAATGCCACAGTATGATTCTACTAAAGGAAGAGGCTGTTGCTCAGCTGTGTTGAATAAAGGCGGAATTGTTTCTCCTGTTCTGCCATTTAAAGGCAATTTCTGACAACTCAAACGCCATTCTGTGCATTATAACCAACTAGCTAAGACAGCTGCTCTTTCTGGTTTAAACCTTTTAACTGCTGCGTGCAGCAACCTGTAACCCATGTGGATGAACAGTAGCTAATATGACAATCACCGAGAAAGTGTCTGTATCATTGTGCTGATAACTTTTTAGATCAAATAATGACATAGCAGTCGTCATATACAGAGCACACTATTGCTTCCATTCAGAACCTGGTGTAAGCTCTTGGTGATCGGGGAATTAGTTTAATTGCATTACATTGATGTAACTAATGCCATTTTCAAAAGGCAGGTGTTTCCATCATCACTACAGGGCTATGAAGTTGAGCCAGCCTGACATTTTCCCACCAAGTTTCTATCCATTCCACCTCCAGATCCTGTGCTACTTTGCATATGTTGTCAACGCTCATATATGGCATTGCGACGTCTTTATTGTAAAGTTGGACTGTGGCAGCCTTCCAGGGGATAAACAACCCACCAAAGCTTTGTGCTGTAGTTCCTTCCTTGAGAACAAATCAAACTACACTTTTTTTTCCCAATAACCTTTGCTAATCTTTCCCCTTGACAAATAATTAAAATATATTAATGCACTTATAATATAGTCAATATTTATTATTTTTTTAAAAGCATGTCATAAGTTATAAAACTGTCAACTATTTTGTTTAGTTGAATTAATAAATTGACTGCCTTCAAGGACATGGTCAGGTTCATGAAAAGAATTACTTGATTTTTTTAAAAAAAAATTAGCATAAATCAGGTCTGTATTGAGGGGTTTCTTCCTTGCTGAATGTATATAATAACAAAAGAGTTAATTTTTATTTATTTATTACTTTATGATTCAAGCAAAGGCCACATGCACTAAAACACACATAGCAATTAAAACGCAGGCAAAACATTAACATAAAATCAAATAAATCAAAACTGTGAAAGAGGCACCCATCAGTTTCTATAGGCTAATGCTGCAGATGGAAATTTCTTTGCTGATCTTTACAAACTTTTTTTCATTTAAAAGGAAAACAACAGTCTTTTCATCTTGGGGGAATTTTAAATTTAAATAGGCTTATACATTCTGATCTCTAATAAGAATTGAGATGCAGATTTACAGTAACTTCCATTCATATAAAAAATTGTTGCCTTGATGGGTAACATGTTGGCTGAGGTCAGAGAGAAAAAGCTTTCCTATGCATGATCTTGAAAAACTAGCTAGGAAGAATGTAAGGAGAAGGGAAAATTCTACTATAATAAATATAAAGAATTGTTAGCCCTATCCCCCAGAATAGCTTAAGTCTCAAATCTCCCAAAAATCTGCTAAAGTTTCATGAAGCCTTAGGATAAATATGGTTTTGGCCAATCACAATGTATCCATCAATATTCTAAGTCAGCTAGGACTGGGCCAATGCTGCTAAGAGACATACAAATTTGGAAGCATATTTTTTCATGTGCATCCCAAAGTATAGTAATGGGAAGTATACCAGAAGTAATTGGAGCTCCTCTAAAACTGGAAGCAGAAGCTTCAGTTGGTGGAAAGGGTTGGGACAGCCTTACCAGTAATTGTTGATCATCAGTAGTATGAATCAGTTGTCTGAATGAGAAAGCAGGAATCCCTTTCATTTCTCCTCCCTAACTCTCCTATTTGTGTGAGATGCCTGTCTCATAATCTAATTGTTTGATCACATTTGTCTGTGATGGTATTTGGGGGAGACTGTTCACTATCAGTCTCTCTTCCCTTCCCTTCCTCAAGAGAGGAAAAAGAGTTTTAAAATAATTAGCACTCTTGAATATTCAAAATTATACATTACTCAGATTTATTTATTTTTTTAAAAAAATCAAATCAACCTTTGAAAACATTTTTTTAAAATATTTTGAAGTTTGAACTGCTAGCCTACATTTATAGTCTTCTCTGAAACAATACTGAGTTGGACACCTGGCCCTCCAAGTTGGCTTAAGCATAGGCATTGTCACAGGGTTAGTTATCATTGTTCGTAAACCAGGCAATTATGGAGAACAGGGCTATTATTCTTACTTAGTCTGGAAGACATATTGAGTATGTCTATGCAGACTACAGATTACAGTCTTTCTCTGCTCCACTCACTATTAATTCTATACAATTAGCTTCGTAGAATGCCTTATTCTAAAAATACATAGCTAGGATCTACCCAAATATAGGTACTTTTAAAGTGCAAGAATTAATAACTTAAAGGTTGTACTCTTATCTGGGAATGGAAATAAACTCCACTAAGGTCAAGTCTACTTTTGGGCTATAAAGCCATGTGGTTTAAAATGCTGGTCTGAAGTGAACTGAAATAAATTTTCCCAGCCTTCATAATATTTTTGTGATATTTAATAAGTGTCTTGTGACACGCGGTCTTCTAAAATGGTTGTTCATCCATTATGTTGAAATCAAATAAAGCTAACTATGAAGGGGGTCATTGTGGAAACACCAGAGTAATGTATGTCATTATAAAAACAATAATGCTGACAAAATAATACTTTCCCTTAGGCATTTTCTCCAGTTAAAAGCAAATATCTGTTTCTTCATTGAAACTTTCCTCTACTGCAGACTTCATGGACATAAAACAATAGCAGGAGTTTTGTCTCTTTCTGTAAATGCATAGGTCTGCCTACTTTCATCAAGATTCCTACTTCATCTTTTGCATATACCATAAAGTTGTTGGATTTCAATCTGCGCTGGAAGCAACACTTTGGATATATTTTCTGAGGACAATTCAATTCCTCTTTCCATTTTCTAAGAAGAAAATGCATTTTCCTTCCCACTGTGTCTCAAAAAGACATCAGCAGTTCTCCAAATCAAGTTCAGTCTTTGATAAGAGAGATCCAAGCGACAATTCAGCATGACGCTTCATTATTTTTTGTGCTCTTGAAAGTTTGCCCATGAAGGGTATAGCATGAATATTGTCATAGCCAAAACTGGGTGCTGCAAACAGTCGAGCAAGTTGAAGGTGTTTTATAAATAAATGTTGATGCAAGTTATAAATAAATGTTTATTTCTTCATGCTTAAATGAGATCAAAGGTGTGTTTCAGCATCCTCGTCAAGGTAGCCCTGCAAGCTATAACGCCTTCTGTATTTTTATATGAGTATAAATCTGCTTCCAAGGTCTGATTTCAGCTGACACTGGACTAAGAACTCTTTCAGAACATGCAGATCAATAATTAAACAAATTAGATATTTCTGTTTCACATCTTGCGCTTTTGGGGAAGAACAAAGAAATCTGACTTCATATCCTACTTTTTCCATCACAGCAGTTTTGTATAGCACTGTGTTCATTCTTTTGTCCAAACGTGGTTTGGATATTCAACTTGTCATGAAGATAGGGTCCTCTGTTGTGGTTTTCCACAGGTTGACTATGTTGGGCAGAAGGTTGAAAATAAGAATGTTAAGAACCTCTTTCTGTGTATTAAGAGCTGCTCTGCTAGAGCAGAATATAGGAGCTATGGTAATGCTTATGTTTGTTGTTGGATTACAACAGGGCTGTCAAACTCCCAGCTTGAGGGTCAGATGCATCATGTGCTGGCCATGCCCACACCCAGTTTAGCAAAGGGGAAAAAAGTCCTGATACATCATGTGACAATGACATGATGACGTGAATTTGACCCAATAAAAGACAACACTCTGGGTAAATGATTCCACCACCAAATTGTTCTTATTGTTAGGAAGTGTAGTTCTTTTTTTTTTGTCTTAATGTTCAAAGAAGAATCTGCCATCGATTAACCTAAATCTATTATTCCAGGGCTTGCATTCTAGATTAAGAGAGGACTAAATTTGTCTTCAACAAGGCTTCCCTTTAGGTAGATTTGGAGTGTTAATCTAACTGGCCTCAGTTTTCTCTTCTCAAACTCAGTTTATAGATCCTCTTTGAATCTCCCCCTATTTCTCCAAAGTACAATGTCTGGAACTGGATGCAATATTCAAAATAATCAACCCAAAATAAAAAGGAAATATCACTTTCTATGATTTGGCAACTACTTGGAGTGGCTTTTATTTGATGGTCAATACATGTCCATAGTTAAAAAAAATGAAAAGATGTAAATTTGTAGTCGGATTCTAATAGGATTTTTTCATGCATTTAATCACTTCTCTCAAAAGAAGGAAAGAAATATATCAAGGAAAAAGATAAGAAAATTAATTAACTCCACAATTTAGAAGATCCTTCTCTGTCTCAAGAAGAAATTGAAGATTTCTCATTCATTTGGTTTTAAAAGATATTGGAGCTACATATTGGAGGTGGAGACCCTTTGAGAGCTGTATGCAATGAAATTTCATTTTGATGTATGCTGATTAGTGTACAATCAAAGTGACAATAAAGTTATTCTAAGGAGCATAAATGGTCAGATTAATGTCAGATCAGCTCCTCTTCACAGTAGCCATACTGTCCCCTCTAAAACCCTGAAACATTTGTGAAGAAATGGCCAAGACTGCTGTCAAAATTTAATGCCTCTATCTCTTCCCTACCAGGACCAGCTGTTTACCAGATTTTTGACCAATAGCATAAAGGATACACAGGACAGGATCCAACAGCTGAGAGGAAGAATTGACAACTGACATCCCTCTTAAAATGCTAATTTCACTTCATCTGGGAGACGTTTTGAAACGTATGTTCTAATTAAAATGTATTTATCATACCATTCCCAGTACAGGAAATTTATTTAAAATAAAAAAGAAGAAAAAGAATGGAAGCCTACTGAAGTATCACTTATAATGAAGAAGCTCAATAAATGATGAAGCTTCCCAGTCATATTTCATTACTCTTTAGACCGGGAGAAAATGGAAAGAAGCACCCAGAATCTGACACCATTTGCCAACCTTGAAAACCCGATAATGAAGAATAACACTGTCATACAGTCAGAGATACCTGACATGTCCTGGGGACAGAAATATGTTTCATTAAGAACTGTGCTAATTTGGAGGCCACATATGAATTGTTAATTGAACTTTCTTGTAGGAAGACTAGTTATTAGATTACTGATCAGGCTTTACAATTTACAGGGCCTCATCTTGTGAAAATCTCCAATTTATCTTAACTTACCTTTATTCTAGCTAGCATTCAACAGTGAAAAATAACAGGGACCGCCATTTTATTCACTATGGTTTGTCCACTCTTTCTGAAGGAAACATTTATCCAGGCTAAACATCTGCAATGCTACCAGAAATGTCAGCAGCAAAAGGGTCAGACACCAGCATATTTCTGAGGTTAAAGAGTTTGATCCTATTAGTCAAATTTAACATCAACTGGACTGTTTATCCAGGATGCCTATTAAAGGTTTTAAATGGTGTGGGGTGAAGTTAAGAATTGTGTGGTTCATTGCACAGTTAGCCAGAGATATTCAGACTAGATTTGACATTTTATCCACTTATCAAGTCCTTCCCAAGCGAAGGATTTGGGGCAGCAGATGTTGATGTTTGATGGTGTTAGAGGTATTGTTGCACGATGTAAGCTGTTCTGAGTAAAGCTCTCTTTTGAAATTGACTGATAGTGAATTTGGCAATGCCAATGTGTTCAAGTGGTGCTCCAAGCGTTTTGGGATTATACCCAAGGTGCCTATTACTATCGTATTGGTACTACCTTTGCAAGATTAGGATCAGTACTATTATTATTATGGTTCATCATACAGTCAGCTAGATGTTTAGATTAGATTTGGCATTTTTATCAACCTATTGAGTCTTTTCCAAGGACCCTAGGCAGATGCAGTTGTTTCATGATATTGTCTCAAGATGTAAGCTGTAGATGTAAGCTGTTCTAAGTAAAGCTTATTATTAATTGTTAATCTTATTATTAAGCTTAAAATGACTCGCATCCCTCAAGAAACATCTGGCCCAATTTAGGTATGATCTTATAATTTAAGCTGTAATTAGATCCCGCAAAAGCCCCAATGATTCAAAGCCCCTTTTCTGAATTGGGATTGCTTCATCCCTTGTGATCTTTCCCAGACAGGATTGGGCCAGCTGTAATGACCTCTTTATAGTAACATTATACATTAAATAGTAATACAACGTAAAGGAGAATATTTGTAGCTCAGCATTAAAATGAGTGATCTTTGGTGCTCTCTGAGCTTGGTTGTTTTCTTGCAGATGTTTCATTACCCAAACTAAGTAACCTTATCAGTGCAGCTAGTACTGATAGTGTTGCCTAGTTTAGGTAATGAAACGTCTGCAAGAAAAAAAAACTGAGCACAGGGAGTACCAAGTCCCCCTCTGTCATATAACAATCCAGCAATATTTGGGGTTTAAGCGGCCATACTAGTCATTGAATAGTGTACCTGTTGGTCATTAAATTGTGTACACCAGCAAGAAAGCAAGTTTAAATTCCTATTAGCTTTCATTTAAATTAATACAATTAATATAATCATTCTTAATATTGAATATTTTCCCCTGGAGGTTGCATACCAGAAGTTACTGTTCAGTAACAAGAGGAATGTTGCTGTTAACACTGCAGGCCTTGGGAGAGTATTTTATACAGCTCTAGGACTTCAAGTTATATATCATGTCTTCTACATAAATTTATCTCTTGAAATTCTGGCACGTTCATCCATCTTTAGTGATAGTATATTAGAAGCCCTGAGAACCCACATGTTCTCACCCCCAATTTATTTATAGTTATGATTACATCAGATCTAAAGAAAGTACATTGGCTCTCTGTTCGTTCCTGAATCTTATCCAAGATGTCAATATTTAAAGTCTTAAGGATCATATACCTGAAGAAACTCCTCTTTCCATAGCAACAGTAAAGTCAAAGGAAAAAGAAAAAAAAACTTCCCATTTTCTATATGAAAGAAAAGAGAAATATTTGGGTTGAAAAGAGAGGCCCTACTACAAAGGCCCTCTGCCTTTCGAATCCTTCCCTGAAGGAAGTATGTCCATTGTGATAAAAAGTCCTGGCCACAAAGAGCTGGGGAGGAAGGGGGGTTAGTAGCAGTGGAGCACTCAAATTACTTCAGTTTTTCTTACATCTATTCAATGTTTTTTTTTAAATGTTTGCAAAACTTTATTTCCTCAAGGCAGTCAACCAGAAATAAAGCAAAAAGTCATGAAACTACATTTAATTTCTCACAATTTTATGAAGGATGATAGGTTCTAAAGTAGACCTGGGCATTTTATGGCCCCCAAGCAACAACCAGCCCTTTAGCTGTCCCGATTCAGCCTGTGTGGATTGCTTTTACTTTGAAGGTGACTGCTATTTTTTTTCCAATTTATATATGTAGGTTCATGCATGCAGACCTCTGCACCTTCACAGCCCTATGATCCCCCATTCCATAGCAGTTCCGGTTTCTCATGTGGTCTCTTGGAAAACTTAATTGCCCATCCCTGTTTAAAGCCATCCAGAAATGGATACATAGATTCCCTGACCTCTGAAGAGCTCATAGTGTGGAGTTAAGGAGTAAAGAACCACACAAGTAGAGTCAAAAATGTAAGTGGAGAAAGTCCAAAGCATGTAAGATTCTCTTGAATGTTGAGCATCTCTTGGTCTGGTCTGTACAACGAGGGACAGAAAGTCAACACACAGATACTTTTACAGCATTTTTTTTACAGTAGCAAAAATTACATTTTCTGTGATTAGCATTTTGCCAAATCCTTGCCAAAATCTCTTGTTTGTGGTGTTCAAAAAATGTAATAAACAGGCAAAGAAACTAACTTAGAGTCAATCAGCTATTGCACACCCTAGCTTGGACTGAGGGAAAGACAGCTCCCATGGCATCAGAAATAGATTCGGCCTCCTTCCTAACAGCTAAGTCTGCTGGGTCTCTCCCTGTAGAGATAACATGAGTGGGGGGCAGGGACTGAAAAGCGCCCAAATAAATAAATTAGCACATCCCACTACACAGCATATTAATTATGTGTTTGTCTAAGAGTGCTATTCTCCTCATGCTATTTGATTGTTTTGACAATTAAATTGACAGTTGCAGATAGATGTTGATAGATAATAGATAGAGATAGATAGATAGATAGATAGATAGATAGATAGATAGGTAGATAGATAGATAGATAGATAGATAGATAGATAGATA
>JANHJO010004215.1:385037-395909 GCA_032468235.1 Pseudoxyrhopus heterurus
TACAGTAGAGAGATAGAGATAGAAAGAGATGATACAGTATACAGTAGATAGATGATAGATGATAGATTAGATAATAGACAGGCAGACAGATAGATCAATTGATAGATAGATGATAGATAGAGATGTTAGGTGTGTGTGTGTGAGAGAGAGAGAGAGATAAATATAGATATAGATAAATAGAAAAATAAATAAACAGACCACCTTTGGACTTTATGTTATTTGAGTAGAGCTTGGCTCTAAAGAGATAAACCTTATTCTTCTCCCTCTGGTAAGAAATAAACTGCTTTCACCCTGCAGCTGTGCATCCCAAGTTTTAAATCTTTTCCTTAACCATAGCCTTCAGAACAAAATGTCCACAACTGAAAATCCAAAACAAAGTTTCTGAGTTCAAAAGCAAGAGGAGGTGTAATTATGCAGCTGTATTCTTGAAATTTCTGTAGGATAAATTCTGAAGAAGTAATTGTGTTGTTGCAACAGACCAAGAAAGAATCTATTATCACCTTAAAAGTGAGCATAATTTCACGGATAGAGTTTTTATGGTCAGATATATCATGCAATTTAACAAATCCACTTGTATTCGCATAGCACAGTTAAAAGATGGTGGAGGAAATGAAAACTGAGGCCAGAAGACAGTGAAAATGTATGTTTTATGTAGATCCCAAATAGGAATAGATGATCAATTCAGAATGAATCTGATTTATTATCAACAGATACAGGAACTAGTAAAATAAGAATAATAATATTTTTTGGGTTTTAAATGTCAACATGACTCAAGTATACTACCTGCCAGGAGCTGTTTATAACTTTTGGATAGAATAATATTCCTTCCCCTGCTGCTCTAGCAACCGTTCTAACACAGCGGTCCCAATCCACAACCTCACAGCCAGTTTGGAAAGACTAAACTAGAGTCAATGGTACCAAATCCTGCTAAGTGGTCCAGTAGAGCCAAAAGAGCTGTTTTCTCTCCACCCAGGTCCCCACTTCAAGATCCAGGTCCCATTCTTCACCTACAAGAGTGATTCCATGCACAGATCTACATGCCATATAATCTGCTTGTCAGAATGATGGGGATGGCATAGTGCCCAAGGAAATGCAGCACACCAATGATGTCAATCAGAACTTCTTTTATTAATCAGCAAAACAAGCATTAACACTATCTCAATACAATCAAGGCAAATGAATGGGTTACAATCAGTCCTTTTATAGGGAATAAGAGCATGGGCAGGCAGGAAGGCAGGAACTGGTGGGAGGATATTAAATGTCATGAACTCAGGATGTCAGGATGTGAAACAATTATTGTCAGGAGACAAAATGTCCAGCTTGTGTGGGTGGTTTCCTGAGAGTCCTTCCTTTACAGGATTTTTACATCTGGAAAAGTTGCAATGACAGTTAATTCATTATTATTAACACTGCTTCATCCAGGATTCTCTTCACCTTGTCCAAAACATTGCTCCCAAAAGACAGTCACAAAGTCTGTGAGGAATTTTTTTTCAAACTGGTTGGAAATGTAAGATGGCTTCTTCAGACGTGGGCATACCCCTGCTCCCTCAGTCAGAGATGTACCATCACTCAAATTCGTCCTCCTCCCCAAGAAACCAAGAGGGGGAAGGATCTAGCTCACACATAGCAGCAAATACATTGTTACTTGTTAGCTGAGGAAGGAAGAGATCCCTTTATGATCCCAGCAGCCAAACTGCTCCAAACAATCTCCTGAGACAGTGGCATAACATATGGATTATTGCTGTAAAGAAAAGAGTGCATATAAAGGTTTTATTTTACACTTTCTCCTCTCAATCTCTGGAAGAGAACTGTAATTAAAATGTTAAGCTCCTAAAACAAGCAGCTGAATTAGTTACATATGGAAAGATTTTCTTGCATAATTTTTCTCTTATTCCCATGTTTCTTTCAAAGGAGTTTTCAGTTGATCTCGTGGATTAGATATGGTGATCTTTCTACTTACTTAGTTATGAGCAGCCCATGGGAATGTATAAATACCCAGGCTTTCATTGTACGATGACTGGGTTTGTAGTTTTCCTGGCTTCCCAGATTTCCAGTGAAATCCCAAGGGAAGACCAGCCACCCAGTCTTTTTGAGAGAGTTAGAAGAGAAACAGATACACCTGTATCAATAAATGGAAGTTTTTCAGATTAGAAAATTCAGGCAGCCACAAGGTTTTTTCTGAAATGGAAAGAAGTGTGTAGAAGAAAACAACAACTCAGTCATTTCCAATGGTAAAGCAAGCTCAAAAATACAACTGCAAGAGATGTTAAATGATTAAAAGCAGGGAGAAAGATCTGCTGAGAAATTCCAAAATAGACTTTGGTTTTGTCTTCACTGGAAATGATAATCCAGCTCTCCTGAAACAATGTACTGTACCTTTGTAGCATTTCAAGACAGATGATTGTGCAATCCACACATTACAGTCTACAATGTTTGGCAGCAGTTCCCCAGGGAGAACCACGCTGGGGATTTTGCTAGTGGTACTTCTGAGAAAAGTGAGGTCCTACACTTAGGAAAGAAAAACCAAATGCACGAGTATAGAATAGGTGGTAGCTGGCTCCACAGTAGTAACTATTAGAGGAATCTAGGTGTCTTCGTAGGCCACCATTTACATATGAGCCAGCAGGATGCTGCAGCTGCCAAAAAAGCCAATGCAATCCTAGGCTGCATCAGTAGAAGGCTAGTATCAAGATCACATAAAGTGATAGTACTGCTCTATATTGCACTGATGAGGTTACACTTGGAATACTATATCCAGTCCAGATCATCATGATACAAAAAAGATGCTGAGACCTTAGAAAGAGTACAGAAAAAAGCAACACATGATGACCTGGACCTGGACTGAAGGCTAAACCATATGGTGAATGGTTTAGAAAACTAGGTATGTCTAGTCTAGAGAAATACTAGAAGTGACATGATAGCGGTCTTCAAATACTTGAGAGGCTGTCACAGAGAAGAGGAGGTCAACCTATTCTTCAAAGCAGCTGAAGGCAGAACAAGAAGTAACGGATGGAAGCTTATCAAAGAAGGATCCAATCTAGAACTAAGGACAAATTTCCTGACAGGGAGAACAATTAATCAGTGGAACAGCTTACCTTCAGAAATTATGGGTGCTCCATCACTGAAGAAGAGATTGGATAGTCATTTGTCCAAAATGATATAGAGACCTCTGCTTGAGAAGAGGGTTGAACTAAGAGACCTCCAAAGTCCCAATCTTGTTATTCTGTGTTCTTTAGTTCTAATGTCAGAGATCAAACATGGAATCCTTTGCAAGAGAAGCAGAAGCCCAAGTGAAATCCCACTGACCTCTAGTGGCTATACTATTTTATCATTGTAACTTGTACATTTTCATTGTCCCCCCCCCCAACCCCACCCCACCCTCTTTGATACAAAAATGGATCAATAACACTAAAGAATTTTCCTGTGTCAAGATTTAATCCGTATAAATATCTTTTTTTAAAGAAAAGGTCTAAATTTTTCAAAAAGCTTGGCCAATGCCCGTTATCTGCGATGCAGATACCTCATGCAGGAAAAGGGTATAGAAAGATACAAACCCTTTACAAAGATACAAACAAAACACTTGAAGTGTCCTTTGCTGCTGAAAGCGGATCAAAGGACTCACCATAAAAGGATTCCAACTGAATTAAATCACCCCCTTCTACTTCAGAAAGGTAGCTGAGCTTTTAAGAAAAAAACCATGTGCAAATGTAATAAAATTAAAGATAGCGAAAGGAGACTGGAGAGTAATTAATTAAATTACAAACCATTGCTCAGGTAACTGACTGTGAGAAATTCAATAGAGCTAAAAGCCTGCATCAGTGTTTTAGCCACTGACAATTTGAATAAGCTTCTGGGTTGATCTCTAGGTCCTTCCTAATGGTTGTTTGAAGGTTAAAATCAGAAAATAACATGTAATATGAATCATGCACCCAAGCTAGCATAAAGTTGTTACAGAAGACTCAGACTTAGCCACATGAGCAGGCAGAATCCATTAGCCTTGTTTGAACTGAGAGCTTGGGGGAGAAGGTTGTTTCTACCATATAAGCATTGATGTTTAGGGCATAGGTGTCCATTTCTAAATATTTAATTCCACCGTAGAAGATGTGCCTGTTAGTCATATTCTTAACTAAGGCTGGGTTCAGACAAGCTGTTAAAGTGTCATTGGCTAGTTTGTGTCATAGCCTATAATATTAACCCAACCAGCACAGTCTGCTTATGATTCAGTGTGTGTGTGTGTGTGTGTGTTTGTGTAAATGAGCTAATACGGTAAACCATAGTTTGGTTTGCTATGGGTTAGTATATTGTGAAAAAAAGCAGCCTATGTCAAACTCTCAGTATTTAGGACTGTTGCATTGGAGAGAACTTTTTGTATATAATGGATTTTTAACCCTTAAGAGAATCTGTTGTTATTTGGTGTAGTGGTGAAGATGCTGGCATAGAAGCCAGGAGGCGGTGAGTACTGGGGCTCCTGTTGGCCTGAAAGTTGTTCGGATAACTTTGAGCTAGACTCTCTCAGCATAACCTACCTCACAGGGTTTTTGCTGTTGGGAAAATAGGAGGGAGGAAAATTTGGCATCTGTGCCATTGTTAGTCCTGTAAGGCTTCAGTAACAGAATTTGAAAGTACGAATCTTCTACTGTCTCTTTTTAGGGTCTGAAAAGTTAGGGCAGATTCTTTCTGAGTTTCTTTCTCTGCCTATCACTCAGTCCTCACCCTTTAGCTGATCTTTCCTAGGCTGCATCTCTTCCTCGCCACCCGCCCTAGTCTTCTAAGGCCATTCTCACATTCAATTTTGAGTTGACCAAATATAAAAAAGGCAGGATAAAAATATCATAATCGCCTACATTAAGTTTTATTCGACGCAAGAGAATTCTTTCCCTGCATTAAATAATTGAATATTTGAGACATGACTTCATTGGCCATGAATTCTAAACTGCAAATCCAAACATTTTAATTAGGAGTAAAAATCCAATGGCTATGATCAGATTTATTTTTTAAATAAATGTAGGGTTGTTCAGTTAGCAGTCAGGAAAATAATTAAATTTTGGTGGTTCAAGAACAATAACCCAGACTGTAAATCAACCTGGTTCATGGGTTGGGATGAGAAGGAAGTTGCATCATGCAGACAAGTTCTTAAGGAATCCTCAAGAGACAACTCTGAGGAAATGTTAGAAGAATGGGTCGTGAATTTTCTATTCTAAGTATAAAAAATGAATCAGAATTAGGAACACAAGTCAAGATTGTAGAAAATGGTTTATGAAGGTCTCTCTGACTCCATATGCTAAGAAGTTTCTTCGATTAATAAGGGTAACACTGAGTATATAACATCCCGAGGGCAGGTATATTAAGATTTGGTGATCATCTAAATCTTTGCGGATAGAGCATATTTATAAATAGAATTCCAGTTATGATAAGGAGAGGCAGCATCATTTCAATGCCGAGCACAAAGTTGGCATTTGCTTAGGTTTGGTTTTGCAATAGCGTAAACAATCGCTGGGTGGGCATGATGTGATGTGCCCAGCTTGACAGCTTGACACTAAAGCAAGGTGCTTTCTTCTCTGAGGCATGTCACTTGCTCAACGCAATCCGAGCTCAAATTTTCCTTTTCCAAAGAAGAGCAAGAAGACTGTGTGCTGTATTATTGTTTCCAGCATTGATGCTGATATCTCTTCTGCTGGTGCAATTTAACTATTTTTTCCTGGGGTTCTTGCTCTCATTTACAAACATTTGGAAATCTGCTTTTAACACATGAGCGGTCCCTTCTCCCTTGGAGCCACAGAAGAGTTCATTACAGCTTTCTGCAGCTCAAGAAAAGTGCTTTCTTAAAATGAATGAAAATCAACCAGGGTCCCTCCATGTGAGATTGTCAGTAGATAACGAAGATGCAAGAAAACCACTCACACAAAAGAAGCAAAGAAAAGAAAACTTTTAAAATGGGGAAGAGACAATATTAAACTAAGATTTATTTATTTATTTATTTATTGTTGATATTTCTATGCCGCCCCACTCCCGGAGGACTCTAAGATGTTAAAATCGCTTTCATTTCTGCAAATCATTTTTAGTTTTTTACAAGCAAATCCCTTGAAACAAATGCTGCTGCAGAAAAGAAAAAAAACAAGGTTCACCTTGTTCTTGTAACTTTCATTCTTCATCTCTTTGTTGTCTTTCCCACAATAGAATTTGGAGTACAATCTCTTGTTTTAACAATGAAATCTCTTACAGACTTGAATGTATACATTTATAAAAAAAAACAATTATACATTGTTTTTTATATTGTTTTACCTGGTTGTACACCGCCCCGAGTCCCTCGGGAGAGGACGGTATATAAATTTAAATAAATAAATGTACACTGATAACACAATCTGGTTGTTTTTTGAGTAAAGCCAATGAAATCAATGGGATTTAACTTAGTTTGGAGGAATTAGTCACATAGATTTCACTGGATTGTACTAAAGGGGATTAAATTTGAATCCAAGTCCTTCTCCTCAAAATAGTAACGTCTTTCAATTTGAATAGTAAGAATACTACAGGTGTCAGTGTTTATAGCCTATAATTATCTATATATTTCCAGGAAAAATTGGGTGTTTGGATTATATTGAGAGAAGAATTCCATCTTTAGCTGCACTATCAAAAACCTGAATTATAATACAAAGGATAAAAAAATAATAATATGAACTTGGCTATTTTACAGCTAAAGCAAACATAGAACATACAAAACATTTGAAGGAGAAAGACACTATAGGTAGTTGCATTCATAAGCTGAGTCACCACGTGACCAGACTTGAATCAACAAACATTTTTATAGCAATTGTAAATTGAATAATCCAAGTTGTTAAGTGGATCATGCAGTCATTAAGCAAATTCAACTTCCCCGATGGCCTTTTTTTGCTGGAACCTGGCAAAAAAAAAAATGTTTCAAATTGAGTTCACGTATCCGGAAGACACTGCAACAGATCATAAATGCAAGGCAATTGCAACTGCCTGAATTGTGATCATGAGACTACAAGGGCAGTGCAACAGTTTGCAACATTTGTAAGTGCGAATTTAGATTATACGTGACTTTTTCGGAGGCCGTTAGAACATCTGACTGTTGTTAAATGAACGGTGGTAAGTTGAGGTTCACCTTTATAGTGGCTTGCTGAATTAATATCTGCACATATTCTTCATACATGTTTTTTTGCTATGTTGAAGCTTTCAAAGTGCCTCTGAAGTCTAAAAGCCAGCACAATGCCTGGTGTGTCCCTGGTTTCACAACCAGCACAGCTTGTTTACCCCATATGGGTTGCTGACTGGAGCCCAGCAACATCACCATTGGCCATTATAGTTGGGTCATCAACATTGGGTGGAGAGAAGATGAGGACACATGAAGAGATGAGGAACACATCCTTTGAGAATCAAGGAAATGTGTAAAAACCCAGGTAGAATCTGATCCAGTCCAAACATTGCTCAGGTGCTGCTTAGGGATTGAAAGAGATAGCCAGGTGAGTATTTGGAGTGTGTCCATATCTTGGGTTATGTGAACCAGGGACCTGAGTTATTATCCCAGCATGGCTCCCTCAGGTGAATCAAACACTGCTCAGAAAGAGATTCAGGTGAATTGGGACTTAGGAACACTAGCTTAGTGTCCTTTCTAAGCAACTTAACTGCCATAAGCAAGACAGCCTGATCAATTTCACCTCTCTAATGCATGTTTCACAGCATGGAATCCAAAGGTGCTCCAGAGCTGCGTATCTGTCATGGCAGCAGCCACCTATTAGGACAGGGGTGTCAAACTCGAGTTGCTATGGCAGCGTCACGGGACGTGTCATGACTTTTTTTCCCCTTCACTAAACTGGGCATGGCCGTGATCAGCGCGTTTCGCATCTGGCCTGTGGGCTGCGAGTTTGACAGCCCTGTATTGGGACAACTAGTTGAACGAAGAGATTATTTAAAAAAAAAGTTGGAAGTGGCTGCAGAATCAGGGTTGCCCTGTCCATCACAGCCCAAAAAAAGAAATGAATTATGGGCAGAGAGCCCAGAGACGCGCTCCCAACTATCATTTTGACTCACCTCCTCCATGTGATCTACTCTAGAATAGGCAATTTTCTCCACGTTTCTCATGGAAGTCACTGTTTCCATCTTGATCGAGCTTTAGCTTGGCTCAACAAGGACTGGCCCTAAGAAGGAGGCTTCCCTGTGAAGATAGTCTCTCTACAAAAAGTAAGCAGGTTGTCTCTTTTCTTTCCTGGGGCAAGGAGGCTGTGTGGATTGGTTCAAGGTTTTTACTCCTTTTTTATTAAATGAAAGACCTCTGTTTCTTAATTCTTAAGATCCACACCTAAACTACAGCAAGAGGGGAAGTGCAGGGAAAAGGCTTCTTCTGGGAGGAAACGTCTTCAGTCCCTGTGCACTTTCCTCCTAAAAGTAAGTTTAGAAAAAGGGCTTGCTGACTAGCAGGCAAGAGCCAAGCGATAAGAAAACTCTTCCTTTGCTCCCCTCTAGTGGTCAGCTGGATTTCTGCGGCCCAGCTATGGAATTGTTACCTAAAGGAAACGATAACCACAAGGATATTGCTTTTGGCATTCAATAATGAATTTGATACTTGAGGATCAAAAGTGTCCTGAGGATCACTGTGCCATTGATCCAGCAGACAGATGCTTTCCCAATCACATCCCAAAGGGTTGCAAAAACAGAATTAAATGTGTGGTGAGCTCTAATGGCTCAGTCTACCCCCATTTTATGAAGTTACATTAAAGTCCTCCTTTGATCTGATGTGCCTCAACTATTGTCACAGGCAGTATCGCAGTTGCTAAGCAACTCTCTTCATCTGTGCGGAATTGCCTTTTTATTTTTTATTTAGAAGAGTCAGATTTTTTTTTTGTCACAGCCAAAATAGCATTCTTCAAAGAAGAAAATGCTAAGAAGAAGAAGAATTGCACTGAAGGTTTCAAACATTTTAAGGAGTTAATTCCAGCTGAGTTACAGAGTTAATAGAGGCTTTGATTACAGTATTTTGGATGCTGATGTCTACATATCTTTCTGCAGGTTAAGCACAAAGAGTTATTCTAAAACTTTTATTCTATGTGGAGAAAGCCAGGGTGTGGAAGAGGAGGAGGAAGAGACAAGTGGAAGAGGAAGGAGGCAAGAACATTGTCATTTTGGGTTTGTCACCTTGTGGCTTCAAATGTACTATATTGGATAACTCCTCAAAATCCAAAAATTGTTAGAATACAATGCTGTATTCCAACATCTGAGTAACACCAAGCTGGACAAGGCACCAAAATATATAAGTTTTAAAAATAATTAATTTACTAAATGTCATCCAGACATTTCTTAAAGCCAGGACTTCTCCTTGGTTATTACAGCATGAAAGTGGAGTGATACAGCTTTTGTTAACAGCTGTTAAGAAAATAAAAGACTAATGGAGTAAGATAATGTACTTGTCTAAGAAAAAGTGATACCTCAGATATTATCTAAGTCAGAAGGGGACATACTGTGGTTTCCAGATGTTCCTGAACTACGATTCCAAGAATGCCCGATCCATCTAGCCAGTGGTGAGGGATGCTGAGATTATAGTCCATCAACATCTGGAGCACCAAGGACGCCTTCTCTTTATCTAGGCTGTAAGTATGCTTTGCATACAGATTTTCATTTTGATCTGTTTTTTTTTCCTGTCCAAGTTACTGAAAGAGAAGAATTAATGCCAGTGTTAGTGGGAAACCAGAGCAAGATTGGGAATATTAATGTTCTAATTAAAAGCATAGTGAATATGCTCAGCGAAGCAGATCTGCAGCAGACCAATTCTGGAAGAGAGAATAAAAAGTGGTTGGGGTAACCTGAGATATTTTTCTCTTCCTCACACTCTCTCTATTTTGTTTTTAAATAGAACAAATCATTTATGAGGTTTATATAAATTTGTGTATTTTTATTTCGATTATAAGCTGTTATTCTTAAAGAGAATGTGAAGGCTAAGGGAAGAAGATCTGAAGAAAAATGAATCTGGAAGTTCTTCAAGGAATTGAAGAATTGAATTGTAGCTAAGCTATATATATGGACCATGCTCTGAAGCAAAATTTAGCAACTGGTACCCATGCCCAGCAACATGCACAGGCACTTTCCTTGGTGGATGCCAGGTTATTTGTCTCATTTGACCTTTATCATTTTTAGCAATAGCAATAGGATTTAGGCTTATATACTGTTTCACAGTGCTTTACAGCCCTCTCTAAGTGGTTTTACAGAGTCAGCATATTGCCCCCAACAATCTGGCTCCTCATTTTACCAATCTTGGAAGGTTGGAAAGCTGAGTCAACCTTGAGCCAGTCGGGATTGAACTGCTAGCAGTTGGCAGAGTTAGCCTACAATACTGTGTTCTAACCACTGTACTGCCACAGCTCTGTTTTAAGATAATTTCCAGAAAGTAAATAAAAGTAAAATGATGCAACACATCTGCAAGGCATAGGGAGAGGGGGAATCCAGCATTCATTAGGACCACACCACACAAAATGGAACAAAATAATGCACAAAGTGAATATAATTCATTTGCCAGTAATAAAACCATACATTATCCCTGAAAAATGCAATAGCTCTATCTATATTGCCATTTGTCAGAAATGGTGTAGGGTCTCCTGCTTGGGGGGGTTGGACTAGATGACCTACAAGGTCCCTTCCAACTCTGTTAATCTGAATCTGAATCTACCCTGTTCTACAAATGATAAAATGTTGAAATGGGACTCCACCTTCAAGCATTCTGAAGAGTTAAGCCTCACAACCTTTGGAGATGCAGGAAGCGCACCACCTTTCACATATCCAAAGTGAGCCTTCCTTTCCTTTCCTTTCCTTTCCTTTCCTTTCCTTTCCTTTCCTTTCCTTTCCTTTCCTTTCCTTTCCTTTCCT
>JANHJO010004216.1:9524-20653 GCA_032468235.1 Pseudoxyrhopus heterurus
CAGTTTCCTATAAAAGGAGCTCTGTCAGCCAGGGAAGTTTAGTTACAGTTGCCTCACAGGCAGTATTGAATAAAGAGATGTTAGAAGTGACTCTGGCCTAGCTTCCATTCTTTGCCCAGAATTTAACACATAGCAGTGTATCTTCTGTAAAAAGAAGGACATTCTATTGCAGTTTTCAGGACAATAGATAATTACTTTCTGAAAGAAATTATTCCTTTTCCTAAAAATTAAATACTAAAAGCAGATATAATTGTTTATGTATATATTTAGGTGAATATATTCATGTATGTTCAGAAATTTGTGGCTTTTTTTCTCTAGAAATGGGAGATTGTGAGTTGTAGTCCTGCCTTAGTTCAATGCCAGTGGGTAACCTTGGGCCGGTCACTCTCTCTTATCCCTGAGAAGCAGGGAAGGGCAAACCACTTTTGAAATCTTGCCACGTAAACTACAAGGACTTGTTCAGATACTTGCCAGATGTCAACACTGACTTGAAAGCACACACACATATCACTCTTCAGAGCAACTCCCACCAACTCTAATATAGCCAATAGCAGAGGATTATGGGAGCCAAAATCCAAAATACCTACTTGAAGGGAATCATTTTGTTTATTCCTAATATTGATGTCAAGAATACCAATTAATATTTTCACAGTTTCTCTTTTCTTGTATTAATTGTGTTGCACACCGGAAGCAAATTGGGAATTCAAACATTAAAGAAAAAGAAGAAAAAGAAACGAAGCCCTCATTTTCAGTGCAATTAAGGTTTTCTTCTGCAGAGTTTCTACTCTTCCACTTTTTCAGTGTCTGCTTTGGAAAAATCGTAATACAGACATCCAATCATAGTCTTTACATTGTGTCAAGGATGGGTTTGATTTGCAGTACCAATCACGATTCTCATTACACTGAATATCAACCAAAATGAATTCATAATGTTCCTCTTCCCATTCATTACAGCCATTGTCACAAGCAAATGTGGAAGGGGAATAGAATTTCTGCTAGATAACCAACAATACTATATATCAATCATGCTTGGAGTCTATGATCTGAAGGCTGTTCCCTACTTCCTACTTGCTTTTAAGAGGTGAGCTTTCTATTCGCTGCACATTCCTACATTCCAATCCTACATTCTCATGAGAGCCATTCTTTGTTATCAATACAATCATACCCAGAGAGATGGCCTATTGGTGGAGCTCTCAACTCACAATCAAGAGGCTGTGAGTTCGATCCTAGGTAGAGATCTTGCTTGGGCAGGGGGTTGGACTCGGTGACCTTCCAACTCTGTTAATCTGTTAAATCTGTTATTCTTCTCTGGACAGTAGGACTTCTGACTGTTTGTCAGCAAGAATACCAGGATACTTTTTTTCAAAAAAAAAATGGTATTATGGTTGTGGTAAGACTGTGAGCATGTATGTTGTCTGTCTAACATGGGAGGGCAACAAAAATGTGTTTATTTTATATAGCAATAGCACTGTGTTTATATACTGTCTATCTGGGCTACAACCCTCTCTAATTTTACTTGCATAGTAGACAGTACTTTTGTAGAGTTATGTAATTTATATTTAGTGATATCCATCCAAGGTGATTGTTTTTCCTCATAGTACAAATCACGTTATCTCTAGTTCCAGTACATACTCACAGATACATACCACACCCTGCATGATGTCATCAATATCATTTTACATAAAGAGGTAAAACTGCATCCATACTAAGTGATGTGTTAGATTTATTTCACCATATAACAAAAGATCCTAATTCCTATATCCAGTGCTCTCTCATCAGGAACAAAGTCGAGTGTGAATTAATGATGGAATCAGGTATTTTCCCTAATCATACAACTAACAAAGAAATTGGGCTTTTCATTTAATGCTTGTATTCTTTTATTAATTGAACACATAAACACAAATATAACAAAAAATATATATGCAAAATTATAATACGCAGGGTGTTTGTTTCACAGATACATATTTATCTATCAAAATTTTACATAACTATTTCAATGAATAGCTGCCATCTTTAGTGTAATCATCATCCATAGCTAATCTACACAAACAAGCAATTTAATTTTAAACTGCAGATCACAGAGTAGTTGAACCCATATATTTTTATTTACAGTGCTGCAGAATCTGTCAGCTTGGAAGCCATTTTTCTTTGAGGCTTCTGGGCTGCCACATTCAGTGCCTGGGGATTTGGGAGGGGGTCTTCAAAGAGCAGTGGAAGATTTGCCACAACAACATTCCTTTCTCAGAAAGTCAAGGACAAGCCACTCTGCACCTGGAGGGAAGTGACTGGAGATAGTCTTCAGTTGGAATGAAGTAATGATTGGACCATGTGATGAACTATTGGGTGCAGGGGTTGGATTTTGAATTCTCTTTGGGTTAAGGAAAACCCGGAAATCTCAGATTCGGGTTTTCCTCAGATGTGTCAGTATGACATCTCTAATAAAATGGATCTTTGAGAAGATGACAGTTTCGGAGTCTTTTAATTTGGAGGTTGTTACTTGGAACGCTGACATAATCAGTCTTTTAGCTACAACCAAGGCATCTGTCATTGAGGACACTGAACGAGAATAATTGGTACACTCTATTTTATGCCATCCCCAGAGACCTTTCTCTGAGGAGCAGTGTTTTCATAGAGACAAATAAATAAATAGGAAATATGCCTATTAGGACAAAAGCATGTGTTAATTTGCAAATGAGGAAAAATGTACATGTAGAAATGTTTGAGTAGATTTGTCATTGGATGATGGCTTTTTAGGGAATAAGAATTGAGAGGCAATTAAGAGGCCAGAGGCAAGTAAAGAGAGATATTTCTGGAAATTTTTTTGAAAATTGACAAAGACTGTTATGAAACTCTGTTAAAAATACTGTGAAATTGTGTACTTCGCTTATTTGAGGTTATTCAGGTATGTGGGTCACTAAATTGATGGTACTTATCTGGGTAAGTAGGTATTAGGCATAGACAAAGCATTATAGAGTCACCACACTGAAGAACCTTGTTTGTTTGTTTTTCATGTTTCTAAACTGCCCATCTCTCAAGGCAAAGAAGGTACATAAGTTACCTCAGTGAACACTTTACCTTACTTCGATATGAGTTTTTTTTTCAATCTCCCCTTTTAGCCACCTTAAAATATCTGACAAGTGTTAGCTAGCCCACTTGACACAAGGCAATCCTTGTAATTCAACTTTTTATATTTATGGTCAATTGATATCTGTAATTGGAATATAAGGCAAAATGTTATTTTGTTAAGCAGGGTCAATATTTACTTACCTGTGTCTTTATCTGTCCTTATTTCAGCACTTTGTATCTTGAATGGTAGGCATTTCAAGGGGACCACTTTTTTGGTTTGGTTTTTACCAAAAGCAAAATAGAAATCTCAGAGGTGTTCATTATAGGCAGGCTGGAGTGTATCACAAAGAACAGCCTTTCATATCCACCTAGTTCTGACTCTTAATTGGGGAACCGTTATTTAGAAACAATTTATCTCATCAGCATTAATTAATATGGCTGGATAAATATTAATATTCCTGGATAAAAGTCATTGTTGCTCTCTAATCAAGCACAAGTTTAGGGAACAATTGTTTGAAAGGTTATTTTGTTAGTTCTAGCCCTTCAACTTACACACTTAATCTATCATGGTAGACATATTCATATAAGATTATGGAGGAGCAAAACTGGCAAAGAACTATTTCAGTCTGGGAGAATTCTCATCTAGTCTTGGACAAAGAATCTTTGTAGGGGTCTACTCCCATGGCCTCAGAAGGAGAAATTGTTACATAATGTATATGTGAACATATGCTCGCCATGGCATTGTACTACTGTAACCTGTCCACTAGGTGGTAGCATGGAGTGCCATGCCATCTACAGGAAGAGGAGTGGCCTCTACCCACCTATATAAACCCTCCTCACACCACACACCACCCTTGCTTTTTGTACCATGTTCCTACCAGAGCAGACATGCAGGTTGCATGTTTGCCTCTACCCCTTAGGAACCACACAGCAAGCCTTTTGTTTCTTTTCTTTTGTTTATTTAAATAAAGTTTAAGTTTATTTCTTCAAGCACCTGCCTCCAGCATCTTCTTGTGGTTAGGAGCATCTCAAAGATCTGTCCTTCAACCATCATCCACTTCACAGATTGGTAGCAGAAGATGGTTAAGAGATCTGCCCCTATACTCACTGTTGCCAGGCACGATGCTAGGCGCAATCCTGAAGACAAAGAAGTCCATCCCTTGGAGATCACCGGTCGTGACCCAGACCCTCAGATCACAGACAGCTGCCCAGGTAATGCCAAGCCAAGTAGGCCACCAGCTGACCTCACCAGCGAGGGCATCGGGAGCCACAGCAGTGGGCACAGATGGTGTCTGTGCCAACCCAGCAGTAAGCTCTGTGCCCACATTGCCAGTGTGCTCAAGTGGGCTGCAGTCTGCACCCCCAATGCCAGAGAGGCCAGCATCATCTGCATCCATTCACACTTAGGCGGATGCCACCTACATGGATGGAGCAGCTGGCACAGAAGCGGTCACAGAAGGGACCACCCTGGACATCAGCCAGATGACTGAGGCTGAATGCCACACGATGCTCACCTCCATCCCCCATGGTGGCGAAGGCAGAGGCAGCACCAATGACAGCAGAGATGGCCCCAGATGCAGCAGAGGCAGCAGCGATGGCTTAGGAAGCAGCAGCAGTGACCACAACTGGAGACAAAGCAGCAACATCAGAAGACGAAGCTGCAGAGGCATCTGATATGGAGGAGTGCCCAGTAAGAGAGTGCTCCTATTACCTGGGCTCCCCTAATATGGCGCTCATCACAAGGCAGTTTTCCCACCTTCAACTTTCATGCCTTGGTCTTTTGCACCAAAGAAAATGGCGGAAAGATCATTTCCTGTGACTTCCAGTTCCAAGATGGCTCCCACCCATGGGCACCATGACAGAACCAAGAGTGACAGTTCGGCCAGCTGCAATCCATCAGCCAGCCCTACAAATGCCAGCCACACACTGGACAGCCCCTGTGGCTATGGCAACCCAGCACAACCAATCAGCGCCCCTGCCAGCTTCACTGGTAACCCGGGACATCACATGCCAGGCTGCCCAGACCAAGCTACCAGCTCCTACAAGTTGATCCTGCTCTCCAGTGGCCCATTCAGCCACCCTGAAGCAACTAGTCACCAAGACCAGCATGCCTTCTACGTCAGTTATCCAAGCCGCGATCATGGTTCTCAATGTGGTTTTTGGATCCCAAGCATTTTCCCTGACTGGTGTGGTACATACACCCAGCCCACCTGCTCATCCCCGGAGGACCGGCAACAACAAGCAACGTGGTCCAGCAACCTTCCACCTACCACAGCCATGGCACTCACCATTGTTTGATGTCTTTGAGGAACCTCCGGCTGAGTTCCTCACACCCGTGGAGTCTTCTCAGGCCTTTCCAGTGTCATACTGGTCTCTTATGAAGATCCGGCTTACCAGGGTGAAGAAGGTGATCCTCCGGTGCTTGATCCAACAATCCCGATCTCTGAAGCCAGTCTTCAGCCTTTGGTAGGCTTACTGGCATCGAGGCCCAGTCCAAGCAACCCCGCGGTTTCTGCCTTTCTTCCGAGGCTTCCAGATGATCTTTGGACCCAGGCTGAGGCTTCAGCACCTATGCTGTGGCCTACCTCCAGAGCCTGAAGGAAGATAACCTCCTCCTTTGAGCTCCAATGAGAAATGACCCTCACGCATGCACAGTCTTTCATGCATGCACAGTCGCTGGAGTGTGAAGATTCACTAGACTGGCTGCCTGCAAATCAGCAGGCAACTCCAGGCATCGGTATTCCTATGCCTTTCACCATAGGAATACAGCATCAGCACCATGGACAACAGGTAGTACCTTTAAACCAAAATTTTTCTATTGCTTTGCCTAACAGTTTTAGGAAACTGCTTTTTTTGGGGGGGGCAACTATCTAGAATGGAGTAAGGAAATTCAGATAGTACTCATGAGGGAGAATACCTTGGACATGGTAAACACACCTCCTCTATGCCCTGGACCCTGAAATTGACTACATACACAAAAGGGCTTATACTACCTTGCTGAGCTCTGTGGATTCAGCATTGTATGCCAGCATTACAGATGGTCTCACTGCCCAGGAAGTGTGGACTACCATCTACAAATTGTTCCATATTGACAATGTAGGGGCAGTATGCAGGATTTCCAGAGATTTTCATAATGCCAAATTGAAGCCAGGAGGCAATATGGACAAACACCTGGCAAAGCTTGAGGCCATGAAGGCTGACTTGATCCAGAGGAGCCACAGAGTCCCTGAGGAAAGCCTCATCAGTATCATGCTGAACTCTTTTGACCCCAGCTGGTCAGCATTTATTATATCCATTGATGGGCTCAAGAAGGAACAGCTTACAGTGGATTATTTATCTGGGAGGCTTATTGATGAGGACAGGAGATCTGTGGATCCCAGGGGCATTACAAACTGGAATGCCCCCAGCAACACAGTTCCAGGCCTGCAGCAAATCAATAGAAGGGGAAAGGAAATAGAAAGGGCTGTGGCCATGGCAAGGGCAACCCCAGAGGCTCCTATGTTAATGGAGTCTATCACAACACCTCCAGTTCCTCCAATTGCAATCCCAGGGGGCTTTGGCTTCTGGACTCTGGATCCAGCCACCATATTGCTAGCAGCAAGCAGAGCTTCAAGGAGCTCCACCCCACTGACTCCTCTATGAAAGTTGCCACAGTGGTCAGTGCCAAGGTTGTGGGGGAGGGGGTTGTATCAATACCTGAGCTGGGGGATATTGATGATGTCTTGCGTGTCCCTGATATAACTAACAATTTATTAAGTGTTCTAAGGTTATGCGAGGACGGAAGAATGGAGTTAAAGTTCAAAAAGGGCGGGGGTTATGTTACAAAGGATGGCAATGTTATTGGGAATATTGTTTCTATTGATGGTTTGTCATATTTCCCCCAAAGATAAGGGCAAAGGCTCCAAACCAATGGAGCAAAGGCCCTAATGGAGCTAGTGCCCAGATAGAGAGGAAAGCTCTCCAGGTTGCCCCCAAGGTGTCTAAGGATAGCAATGCTATGAATAAGACAATTGCAAATGCTAAGATTACTGCAAATAACAAGCCTGTTGTTAAGGCTAAAACCTCCGTTACAGACACTAAACCAGTTAAGAATGTTAAATCCAATGTCAATGTTAATCGCAGTACCAATGTCAAACCTTTTTCAAATGTTGAACTTGATGTTTCTAACAAAGATGTCAAACCTACTAGGAATGCCTGACCCACTGCAAATGGTAAGAACCCCAAGGTACCTGTTTTCCCCAGGGTTGAAAAGGTAAAGGGTGTTTCTATAGGCAAACCACTACACAATAAATGCGCACACATCCTACATCGCAAACTAGGCCACACTAGCTTCCCTGTCATACAAAAATGCAGGAGTTTTCTGAGGGTCTAGATTTGCAGAACTGAAAATTTTATTTAGAATGTGCAGTTTGTAAAGAGGCAAAGTCCAAGGTAGCTGCCACGCCCAAACGATCTACACATAGTGCAAAATACACCTATCAGCTGGTGCATATAGATCTGGTCAGCCCTTTCAAGACCTCATTAGGCGGCAAACACTACTTCCTACGATCGTTGATGATCATACTAGATATGGGCATATCTATGTACTCAAGGACAAATCAGAAACCTTTGAGACTTTTCAGAATTTCTATGCCTATATTGAGACTCAACACAAGGTGAACATCGCTCAGGTCCCGAGCGATAGGGGATCTGAGTTTATGTCCCACCAGTTCCAGAGGTGGATGGAGAAGAAGGGAATCATTCACCTGAAGATGGCGCCCTTCTCTCCAGCCCAGAATGGAGTGGTCAAATGAAGGAATGGCATGCTCCAGACAATGATGAAGAATCTCATTGCTGACACTGATGTAAGTCACGGTTTCTGGGTGGAGGCAGTCCTATTCGCCAACTACACCTTGAATAGGATGTGGAGCAGTGCCATAAACCAAACCCCATATTTCATGGTTTATGGTAGAAAACCTAACCTTGCGCACCTGCACATATTTGGCTCCCATGCTTGGGTCAACTTCCCCAAGAAACTTTGAAAGAAGGGGGGCAAGGTGTCTAGAAGATTGAGGTTCTTGAGCTATGTACCAGGCTCCAAGTCCTACAGGTTTTTGGACAGTGGGGGCAGGATTGTCACCTCCAAGTCTGCCATCTTCGAGGAAGATGCCAGCTGGGCCAGGATTCACTCAAATGATCCTGGAGTCTACCTTCCCAAAGAGGACAACTCTGCTCCAGCCATCCCTGACTGTGATAACAGCACACCAGACCAGCCACAATAATCAGTTCAACAACCTGAAGAGCTTCCCCTACCTGATCCAGATGAGCCAGCCATGCCATCGACATCAGAGTCCATTCCTCCTGCATTGACAGCATGACCAGCCATTCCCAATGCCTGGGACTGAGGGCCTCCTCATCTCAGATGGAGTGACACATCTGATGAGTCCACACCTGATGACTCCTCCCAAGATGATGGCCAAGGTGAATGGCAGAAGGCCTGGAGGTCCAAGCGCTCCAACAAGGGAGTGCCACCCAAGAGAATGGACATTGGCCACATCGCCACCATCAATTGAATTATTGCAGCACCCAAGACCTACTCAGACGTTCTCCAAGTTCAAGAGGAGGAACAAAGTAAATGAAGGGGGGCAATGGAGCGCAAAATGGACAGTTTGAAGCAGCTTCATGTCTATGTCCCAAAGCAGGCCCCCAAGGCGAAGAAGGTAGTTGGCACCAGATGGGTGTACAAGGTAAAGCCACTACCTGACAATAAGTTTCTTTATAAGGCCAGCCTACTAGCTCAAGGGTTTACCCAACACTATCTAGAGGACTTTACTGAAACCTGCTCTCCAACTGTCAGAGCAGAAAGTGTAAAAGCTGCACTTGTCACAGCAGCAGCCCTTGGGGAGCATGTCTACCAATTTGACATCCAGACTGCTTATCTGCATGCTGACCTCAAAGAAGAAATCTATGTGAGAAGTCCCCCTGGTTTTGAGAAGGAAGAAGACTGCACCTGGTTGCTGAAGAAAAGTCTTTATGGTCTCAAGCAATCGGGGAAGATGTGATATGACTGCCTCACCAAAGCTTTGAGGAAGATTGGCTTTACAATCTCACCAGCTGATAAGTGTATTTTTATCAGGAAATCCAAGGGTGGATTTGAGAAAATTCTAGTTTATGCCAACGATATCCTCTACATTGGGCCTAGTAAGGGGATGTGCAACAGATTTGCTGGGGCCTTCCAAAAGCAGTTTACACTGAAGTCCTTGGGTCATGTAGATAAATATCTGGGAATACATATAATTACCACTCAGAAGGGGTTTGGCCTCTCTCAGAAGGAGAAGGTTGAGGAACTTTTGGAGAAATGTCACATGTCTGATTCCAAACCCACATGCACCCCAATGCAAACAGATTTTTTCAGTTACACACACAAGGACAACGCTGAGTTTCCAGAGAATACACTGTACAGGTCAGTGATTGACTCATTGCTGCACATCAGCAATTGGAGCTGCCCAGACATTGCTCTAAGTGTTAACTTACTGTCCAGGCACATGGAACACCCCACACAGTTCCACTAGGTAGTCATGAAGAAATTACTTAGATATCTCAAGAGCACAGCTGATGCTATACTCCTCCTGGAGCCCAAGGAGAGGGACACCGCCCCCCTAAATTGTTATGCAGATGCAGACTGGGCTGGTGATCCCAAAACCTGCAAAAGCACATCAGGTTTCCTTGTTCTTTTAAACGAGTGTTCTATCCATTGGCATGTAGGCCAACAGAGGTTCGTTTCATGCTCCACTGCAGAAGCAGAGTCCACCTGCCTATCTGAGGCAGCCAATGACTTCATGTGGTTTGATGCTTTAGTTACAAGCATCTGGGCATTACCTCCACTCCCTATACAGATCATGGAGGATAACCCAGCAGCCATAGGCATATCCCAAGCACTTGCAGTTGGGTCCAGGTCTCGGCACATTGACATTCGATGCAAGAATGTCAGACAACTTGTAGATATGGGATTCATATCTGTCAAATATTGTCAAACTGACAAACAAATAGCTGATATTTTCACTAAGCCAGTACCTGCCGATAGGCATATATTTCTATGTGAGAAACTGTGTCTAACTATGTAACACCATATGCTATGTTTTTATACCATGTGTCACCTGCAAAGCCATTGACTAGCAAGAAGGGGAATTGTTATATAATATATATGTAAATATGTGCTAGCTATGGCATTGCATTACTGTAACCTGTCCACTAGATGGTGGCATGGAGTGTCATGCCACCTACAAGAAGAGGAGGGGTCTCTGCCCACCTATATAAACCCTCCTCATGTCATATACCTACCTTCTTTTTGTACCATGTTCCTACCAGAGCAGACATGCACGTTACCAGAGCAGACATGCATGTTGCATGTCTGCCTCTACCTCAAAGGAACCACACAGCAAACCTTTTATTTCTTTTCTTTTCTTTCATTTAATAAATTTTAATGTTTATTTTTATCAAGCATCTGCCTCCAGTATCTTCTTGTGATTAGGAGCATCTCAAAGATCTGTCCTTCAACCATCATCCACTTCATACTTCCTGACTTTTAGTCATAGCTTCTTGGGTCGATAGTAGCATCTCTTGCATACTCTGCATAGAACTTGACTTCTCCAAACTTAGCATGCTCTCTAACAAATGCTGATTAGATGGAGATGCTGTTGCTGATGAGGGTGTAGATGAGACTTTCTTTCCTATCTTTGATATGTTCGATGTACTTGTCATTCTTAGAATCAAAAGATGTTTCTCCAAAATAACAAACATCGTAATTATTTTACACTACTAAAGATTATTTCTCACACCACCTGGTGTACCTCCTTCAACTCTCTAGTATTATAAAAGGTAAAGGTAAAGGTTCCCTTTGCACATACATACTAGTCATTCCCAACTCTAGGGGGCGATGCTCATCTCCGTTTCAAAGCTGAAGAGCCAGCGCTGTCCGAAGATGTCTCCGTGGTCATGTGTCCGGCGTGACTAAATGCCGAAGGCGCACGGAACGCTGTTACCTTCCCACCAAAGGTGGTCCCTATTTTTCTACTTGCATTTTT
>JANHJO010004217.1:35586-46390 GCA_032468235.1 Pseudoxyrhopus heterurus
TCTCTCTCTCTCTCTCTCTCCATTTTCATATTTTATGCAGGTATTGGGTTTCTGTTAAACCAATAATATTTTAATTCAATATCATTACCTTTGGGAATTAGTTATTTTCTTATACTTCTAGTCATTTTAAAGGACCCAATAGAAATAACATGTGAAAATGAAAATATATTTTGTCTATTTATGTTTATGTGTGTTTGTATGCATGTATGTTGTATGTAGATATATCGTATATAATTTCTTCACTATGGAATCCCCCAATGGATAGAAGTTTTGTTTGTTTCAATAATGCCCATGGAAATTAATTATTGTTTTCCTTTAATTTAATTGTGTCTGATTCTCTGCCCGGATAGGTCCCTGCAGTTTTCTTGGCAAGACGTTTTTAAGATGATTTGCCATTGTCTACTTCCTAGAGCTGAAGAAATAGTCTGGCCAAAGGTCACTTAGCTGGCTTCATGCCCAAAGCAGGATCAGATCTCATAGTTTCTAGCCTGAGGTCTAAACTGCTGCACCGAACTCTTTTAATCATGTTTACCGTTCTACGTTTTGGTTAATCTGCTTCATCTAGCTCACAATCATTTATTTATTTGTAAAATTTATTGGCTACCCATTCTACCACAAGGTAACCCTGGATAGCTTACAGGATTAAAAAGATAAAATTATACAAAATGATAGATATATAAATAAAATAAAATACTATAAAGATCCAAATACTCAGCCCTAATTAAAAGATGGGAAGGGAAGGAGTAGGATGAGTAGGAGAGGAGGTGGATCTGTTATTAAACTCACAATCACCATTCCAAAGTGAAACTCTTAGAACCCCAAGCCAACTGCAGAATCTGGTTTTTAAATTCTTGCAGAAGGTAAGGGGAGAGTGGGAGCCCACCTTATCCTGGGGGGGGAGTGTAAGATGTTCCAAAGGGAAGGTACAATGGCAGAGATTCTGATCTTGCCAGCTGGGATATCCTGGCTGATGCGGCTCAGAGCGTACTTCCTCTGCTGGCAACAGCCAATCCCAATGGGCTGAGACAGTCCCTCAAGTAGCCTGAATCCATGCCATGAAAGGCTTTAAAGGTGATTTGCACCCAGAAGCAAACCAGCAGCCAGTACAGTTCATGCAGCAGTGGGCCATCCTTGGGGCTCCAAGAAATGCCCATATCACCGCACTCTGCACCAGCTGTAGCTTCCAAATGCTCTTCAAGGGTAGCCCCAAGTAGAGTGTGTTGCAATAGCCCAAGCATGAGATGACTAGGATTTGAATGACTGAACTCTTAATATGCCATTGAAAAATGCAGTTAGGAAAATAGGTGAAGAAGGCATTTACTTCTGCAGTGTTCCATGGAAGACTGGAATTCAACTCTGCAAATGATCCTTGTGCCTTATATTTTTCCCCACTGTGCTCATATCTGTACAATAAGTCCCTGCATCTTGGAGGATCCTCTCATGCTACTAAATGTGGCAAGCAATCAATATATATGAAAGAGTAATCAAAAGCACTGAAGGATAAAATTACAAATCCAGGATCCAATCGCATGACTAAGAAGAGGATTATACTATGGCAGAGAGACTGTGTAAGGTGTCTTTCCCTTTAAAATTAATTTTCATAGCCAGATGTAAAGTCTGGAATATGCAAATGATTAACTTTCCCGCATATAGCACTTAGATTAGCCACATGAGCTATTTCGATAACCAATAAATATGTTCCTTTAACCTTATGCTAGATAGGATTTCAGCCTGTTCTTCAAATATTCATGAGCACAATTTTGCTATTGAAAAGAAAAAAGAAAAGAGGTTTTTCTAACCGTGCAATAAGAATGGATTATTATTTGGTTTGGGCCCTTATAAAAATTCTTCTCAGCAAGCAGGGAAAGAACCTTTGTGTTTTGTCCTTTTATGTAGGATAAATTGGAAAGTGAACCCATTGTGAGTCACCTTCCTTTCTCAGATTAAACTAAAAAATTATTTACAAGCTGCTTATCTGGTCTTGACTATTTAGAGAGATATCTTGGGTTATAGTTGCAGTAGATTGCACTGCTCAGCCAACCTTGCATAGCCCTGAAAAAGCAAAGAGTTGCGCCTGCTTAGTACTTCGATGTGAGATCACTCCAAAATCCCAGAGCTTGTAATTAGATTAAGAAGCAAATCAAATGTCAAAAAGACTAATCAACTGTTGCACAGAACATTGTTGATGTCTTTTCCTGCTGCTTCTGTGGCTATTCCTGTTTCCTAATTGGAAAAGTTCTCATATGGTAAATGTTCTTGTGTTATCACTCCTTTGGACCATGGCAAACCATGAGATTGTAATGCACTAATAAAATATTACAATGCTTAGCAGTGTAAGAAGAACAGTGAAAGCAAGAACTGTATATGTCTCCCATTACATTTTCACTCAAAAGTTCTCCTTGATGGAAGAGATGGCACTGAAACCATCTTCCCTATTCAGCTTAATGAGAATAGTTGGGGGAAAATTCAGACAATATTCTCCATAAAGTACTGATGCTTAACTTAAAATATGCACACTCACATCAGTGTACTTTTAGAAGGTGGGAGCAAAATTTAGATTTTTGCTTCTAAAGAATCCAAAGGGCAATTGTATTCTTAGATGTAAACAAGAGCAGACTGTGCAGATTTCAAATTAAGGATGAAGATGAAATCAAGCATTATCAATAAGCTATATACAGTATGATATCAGCCAAATCACCTTTGGCTCTAAAATATAATTTCATTATATTATTTTTAACTGTTCAGTTATTTATTTTATTCATTTATATGGCATCTTAAATCACAACTCAGGTGAGATCACAGAATACAGTTATAGGTGATCAGTAGCTGAACTTGAAAAAAAACGTAAGATTGAGCTGAAAAAGAAAAGGATGGTATTTATCTTTTGGTTTAGTGTGTTATGGTTACAGGCAGCCATAAACTTATGACTTCAATTGAGCCCAAAATTTCTGTTGTTAAGGGAGACACTTGTTAAGTGAATTCTGCTTCATTTTATGACCTGCCTTCCCACAGTTGTTAAGTGAATCACTGTAATTGTTAAGTTAGTATCACTGTTGTTAAGTGAATCTGGCTTCCCCATTGACTTTGTTTGTCAGAACATCACAAAAGGTGCTCACAATGACCCCAAGAGACTGCAACCATCATTAATGTGAGTCAGTTGTCAAGCAACCAAATGCAAATCATGTGACCATGGGGATGTTGAAATTGTCATATGTGTGAAAAACGGTCATAACTCACTTTTTCCGGTGTTGTTGTAACTTCAAATGGTCACTAAACAAACTATTGAGGACAACCTAATATTCAGGAGAGAGATTTCAGGGCTGTGAATTTGAGTCTTAGAGGAAAAGACATGCCTTTTATGTTCCTTCTAATTTTTTTAAAGGTTATTCACTACACACACACATTTCTTTTAACGGAAAATATTCAAGCTTTACATGCACTGCCCATGTTTTTCTTCACAATAAAGTAAAATAAACGGTAGGTACAATTTGTTTTCTTATTACCCTAGCTTTGCAGGGCCTTTTGAAAGGTCAATGAAAAGACAACATCGACGGTCCATAAAGGGCAGTAATTTATGCATTTTACTTTCTGGGAAATAGTCCAGGCAAAATTAAATTTTAAATGTTTAAATTTTAAACACTTGACTTCTTTCATCAGCAGTTTTTTTTTCTTCTCTCCCAGCTTTGCCCCTTTTGGTGTGCATGCACCCACTCCCTTAAAAAGCTGCATTTTCTGCTCCATGCTTATTAGAGATTTGTGAAGGTGGGCACTTTAAAACAGTCACAATGCTTCTGCAGCTTGAAGGAGATCCAGTCAGGTAGTAAACACAAAACGTCTAATTTTCACCCAGTAGAAAGTAGCCCTGCAATTGTGCTTTTGAACAGCTTGGGTTTCTCTTTCTAATGCTAGATGAAAATAGTTATTGGCAAGCAAACTAAAGTGGAAACAAACCGGAGCTGCAACCATAGTAGACAAGGTATTATACCCCTTATTTTTCTGATTACAAAATCCATTTAGAATTGCAGCAGGACAAGTAGATTTCAGAATATCAGGTTCAGTTTCCATATTAAAGACATAATTTCCTTCCTATCCATGAAAGGTCTCTCTTTTAAAATCTGCTCCATAAGGAGATAGAAAAAAGATGCATGATTTTAATCAGTGGTATTCTCTTTTTTACCTACTTGCTTTTTATAAGCAAGGGTTGCCTTTTTGGGGTGAAAAATTATTATTATTATTTAGTTCAAATGTGTTGTGTCTTTCCAAAATGATAAATAATATAAGACCCATGGTGGCACAGTGGTTAGAATGCAGTACTGAAGGGTAACTCACACAGGAGTTCAATTCTGAGTGACTCAAGGTTGACTTAGCCTTCCATCCTTCCAAGGTTGATAAAATGAGGACACAGATTTGTGGGGACAATATGTTGATTCTGTAAACCGCTTAGAGAGGGCTGTAAAGCACTATGAAGCAGTATTTAAGTCTATGTGCTATTGCTATTGCTAATCAATCTCTCTTCCCTAGAATGTAAGCATAAGTTGTGAATTGTGAGTATATTCTTACAAATTGAATTCCACTCAAGTGAATCAGATCTAATATAATGAAACATTAAAAAAAATCCTAATTACGATCTACTGTTTAGAAGCCTAGGATGTTGGAATTCAAGAGGTCAAGGAAGGTATAAGATACTACATAAATTATGCAAGTGATCTAATATCATGCAAATACTTGCAAAACAGGAGAATATATTTTATAAGCCTATGTTTTGCTCCTGTAAAGTGCCAAAGCAAAATCTCTCTCTCTCTCTCTCTCTCTCTCTGTGTCTCTCTGTCTGTCTCTCTGTGTCTCTCTCTCTCTCTCTCTCTCTCTCTCTCTCTCACACACACACACACACACACACACAAAATATATCCATACCACTTACATTCCAGAATTCAAGTGGGATTAACAATAATTTGAAGAAATGAATTTTAAAAAGAATACAGACTGCACTAATATTCTAAGGCAACCCTCTCATTGTAGCTTGCTTGACTCTTGTAGTTTCACCTTTCAGTGTGTAGCCTTTCTTGGAATACAATTATAATTGCTCTTATTGAATAAATGCAGTGACTATATCTGTAATTATACCTGGCACAATTTAAGAAGTTTCTAGTAATTTATAATTTGCATTGAAAGGATTGTTTCTCTCTTTCCTGATACAGCATACCTACTTGACACAGGACTCTCAAAAATGGGAGCTTCTATGACTTGGAAACTGGTTCAGCATAACTGGAACTCCACTGAAGCCACAGTAACTTAAATCCTATCTCAGAGATGCTTCCACATAAATTTTATCACTCAGTTTTGTACAGGGGACTAATACAGTTCATTATAAATTTTAGCATTATGAATTATCTTTTTTTTTTGCAAGCATTTGTAAAGTGTACAATACTTGTAGATTGTAATCAAGGATAGAGCCACAGGGAGCCTGTTCTCTAAATGTTCCTTTTTGTTTAGTTTTTAAATAAAGTATCTTGCATTATAGAGAGCAGGGATTGGCCTTCTAATATACTTGCGAGCATGTTGAGTTACTCTTAGGAAAAGTCAATTCTGGTAAGATGGGCAGCTATATACATTTTAAATAAATAGTTTGTCTGTCCTACTCTATGATCATAATAAAGATCTGAATTGAAATATTTGCCATGGGCAAATCTTGCTGTGTGTAGCCCATCACAGAATCCCAAAGTATCTGAAGGCAAATCTATTGAGGGTAAACTTGGTCTGCCTATTAATTTTATTACTGTTATTCAAAATGTCTGTGGGGGACCTAGAGCTTTTTTTCTTTCTTTCAAAAATTGACTATGTAAATAAAGTGCTACTAAAAGTGTGGGGGAGGAGAATTTGCTTTGCTTTGCAAATGTGTTGTGCTTCACTTTTAATCTTTTGTAAATAAAGGAACCTGAAGCACAAAGTGAACAATCTAAAATAATAGACTGATGCCTGCTCACCCTTATCTGATAGGTATTATTCTGCCCAGTTACACACTGTAAAGTCACCTTTTCCTTCCAACAGTCTGATCACTAAGTGCAAAAATGTGATGATGATAACTTCACAGTAGGTCCATAATGCTAAGCTAAATTTGGCATTGACTTCATAGGGAATATATTTGCCTCTTTAGAAGGAAGATCCATTCATCTTCTCAATAGTGGCCACTGTCCTATGACTCACCTTCCCCTGAGATTTGGCAGGCCTCCAACCTTCTTGCCTTCAGAATATCTTACGCTGGGTTTCCCCAGGTCATGAAATAGGGTGATTAGAAATGGTTATGGTTTTTTTATCTATTGAGGAGTGCTGGTTTAGAGTGCCAGGAGTTGTTGTTAATACCTGTTCTCTATTTACTGTTGCTATGACCCACCGGGATTTATGGTTCGGAGACTGAATGACTGTAGAAATCTCATAACTAAGTAATTTAATAAATAGTTTAATGAAAAGAAGGACTGGGGTGACATGATAGCAGTGTTCCAATGTCTGAGGGGCTGCCACAAAGAAGAGGGGGCCACCTATTCTCCAAAGCACCACAAAGCAGGACAAGAAGCAATGGATGGAAATTAATCATGGAGAGAACCAACCTGGAATTAAGGAGAAATTTCCTGATTGTGTTAACAATTAATCAGTGTAATGGCTTGCCTCCAGAGGTTCTGGGTATTCCATCAATGGAGGTTTTTAAGAAGAGATTGGACAGCCATTTGTCGGAAATGTTTTAGGGTTTCCTGCTTGATCAGGGGATTGGGCTAGGAGCTCTTCTGTTAAATCTGATTTCCTAGACTATTTAGTATATTAACCTTTGAATTGAGTTGGGCTTTTGCATCAATAAGCAGAGTCCTCTTGTGGAATTATATTCCACTTAGATTCTTGCTTTGTTTGACAAGCTTTTCAGATTTTTGAGACTTTGAATTTTATGCCATGTTCCTGGTTACAATCCTGGGCAGAGATGATGGGGTTAAAAAAAATGTATTAGTTTATTACTGGTGGTCATCCTGAGTTTTTGCACCCCAGATCAGGTTGTTCCATTTTTAAATTGAGTATGAATTATTATTAAGGTTGGTTGCACAATCAGCCAGATGTTTAGACTGTCATTTTTAACCCTCCTATTGAGTCCTTCCCAAGGACCTGGGATAGTCAGATTTGATGTTTGATAGTGTAAAGGTATCATCACAGGAGTAAGTTGTAAGCTGTTTTCAGTAAAGCTGCCTTTTGCAATTGACTGAGGGTGATTTTGTCAATGCTGATGGTGCTCAAGTGGTGCTCCAGATGTTTTGGGATTACATCCAAGGAACCTATTTCCATAAGTATTCTATTTGTATTTTCAGGTGTCTATGTTTTGTGATTTTTCTCCAGTTCTTTCTCTTCTATTCTGCTGTCTCTGTGTACAGATGGTCCTTGACACGCAACTGTTCATTTCATGCCTGTTTGAAGTTACAACAGCATTCTTCTTCTCTTGGTAACAAAAGCAGTTCTTTTTTATAATGGTTTTACTGTTTTCATAGCATGATAGTTTTCAGTGTTTGTTCCAATGTGTATAAAAAGGTAAATGTCTGGAAAAACAGCACAGTAATTTGTTATTGGCCATTTCAATAGTGTCACAAGCATGTTCTTTCTGCTAAAATCTATACTTTTACAAATCTCAAAAGTGCTCCATTATTGAATGTTGTGATACTAATTTTTGTTCACTTTTTAAAATTCTCTCTCACTAACTATGCAATAATCTTAATGCATGTGCATGTTGAAATAATGGTACTGTATTTGGAAAGAATGCACTGGTTGGCCTTATGTACTGTTTGTTAACAAATATTTCTGAGTTCACACAACATGCTCAGCTGTCCAAATTGGGAAAAAATCATTTTTGGGATTTGTGGGTTATACAAATACAACTGCTGAATATTGGAATCAAGATGATGCATTTAGTTCCATCTTTTGACACTTGCATATTTATCAGAATTAAAATATCATAGAATGTAACTTTCAGCAAAATGATTATAAAATTGGTTGTAGACACATTAATTCATGCATTTAGATCTAAAGAAGAAATCCAACTTTTCAGCTCCCCCCACCCCCCAATATTTGGTAGCAGATTCCATCTTGCCAAAACCAAATCTACCTGTCTAGTCTAGTTCTTTTTAAGAAGAGATTAGGCAACCGTTTGTCTGAAATGGTATAGGCTTTCTGCTTGACAGAGGGCTGGACTAGAAGACCTCAAATGTCACTTCTAACTTTGTTATTCTGTTAGTCCAAACATCTCAAGAGTTCATTGAGAAGTATATGAGATGTAGAGTAGACAAGTTTTTGTGGTAACACTCATATTCTGAAACTTGTTTTCCTCAGATATAAATTTTAAAGCAGAATAGAAACTTTTTTTTCTCATTTACCAATAAAACTACATTCTATAAAATGAACAAAGCGAAATTATCTTCTAATATAAATAACTGTTGCCAACCATTTATGGGCAAAGGTTACACATATTGTAGAAAAATTTTGTTAATTTCAGAGAAATAGACTTAACTTGGTTGTTTTACAGATAATGCAATTAAAAATTATCAGAGTGCTCCAAAATTTAAATAAAAAAGAGATAATCATCTGGTGGTGACTGTCCCATAAAACTGAGAATTCAAAAGAATATGGGCTGTGTTTTCCATAGTGCCCAGGTCACAGGGCCAATATTGCATTCTGTATAGATTTCCTCTATATTTCCCTCCTAAAACAGCTGTGGGGAAGGCATTAAATCAGACTAGAGATAAAGCTCTAGAGATGAATTTGAGTAATATGATATAAATATGAAGCTGATTTAAAAGCTAAGATTTGATTATTAACAATATGAGAAAAAACAGTAATCTATATTTGGCCTTCTGTATCTAGGATCCTTTAATATTGATCTAGCTTGATCGGACTCTAAAGTTAAGACAATATTACTGGAGAAACCATAGGGGCTCAGGTGTGGGTTTTTTTGAACAACTATTTCCCATGAAGATTTGATATCTTCCAATTTTAGATGAGTCAGTCCATTAGGTTCATGATGTAATTTTAACCAGTAGATAAAGATGTTTATCTAGAGATTATATTCACGTTTCCAAGTCCTGATTCCCGTCAAAGTACAGCATTTGGAAGCCTGCTCTGTGGTCACTCCTGCTGCTCATTAAAATACATGAGAATTCTTGATTGAAGGTCAGGATATACATTTCCTCTTTCCTTTCCGGTGGCAAAGTAATGTTATTTCACCATGCATTCAGCCTTCATTAATTGTTTCTATTCCTCTAGAGTGATTGATTGATTGACTGGTTATGTGCTTTCAATTCATAGTGAGCTCTTAGCAACTATACAGATAGATTTTCTCCTAATGATGTAGCCTGGTCTTTCATCTCTTCCAAAAGTGTATCCATCATCACTCTGAGTCCATCTATCTTTCTTCTGATCATCATCATCTTCTTCTTCTCTTTCCTTCAACATTTCCCAGCATTGCAGCCTTCTCTAGGGAGCTAGGTATTCCCATAATAGGTTGATTTCTATTGTATTTTCAGTTGCTATATGTGTACTTTGTATGAACCCCACAATCTTTGGAATCGGGTAGTAACCAATATTGTTATATAAGTAAACAATCTCTCACTGAAATAAGGATGTTACTACATGCAAGGAAGTGAAAGTTTCTTTTAAATAGAGACACATTCAAAACATGTGCTTTACCTCTGACTTCCATTAAGTAATTTAGAATCATATAGTTCCAAATTTTGTCCCTAACTTTCTCCACAGTACCTGAACACTGCAAGAGAGAACATGTCCTTAAAGGTGACCTCAAAAGGAACAATTTCAATTGTGATCAAGACTTATTTTATAATCAGCCTTTATCCAGAATATTTTAAGGATGTCAAAGATGCTAAATTCTACCAGCAACCCACAGCTCCCCTGAATCAGCAGGAATGATATGATGGGACTAACATAAATCCTTTTATCAGTTCCTAGCCAGCAAGCTGTTAAGATAGAGAATTAAGTGGGCTGAGGTTTCATCAGTTCTAGCACAACTCTCATTTGATTGAAAGGATGTGAGGTTGACAATGGCATTCCCGTTTCCCTTCCATGGTCTCTGCACTTCTTTCTAGAAATGAAAATATAATGAGGTTCTGAAAGGTAATTAAACTCTCACATAAGGACAGGGGTGAAAAAAATGAATCAAAAAAATGTGTGGCAATGCTCTGAGCAATATTCCAATTTTATTAAGACAGTGAACAGTACCTATGGCTCTAGGACCTACTAATGTTATAGCCTTATTGCTTAGTTTTTATTGACAATAAAATTTCTAGGCTGTCTGGCGTGGTAGAACACCGAAATAAATACTTTTTCCTTTAATCTGCTTCCTTCTCCTTTCATATACTCATGTGAGTCATGTACAATGCTAAGTATATCAGGCTTCTACAACTTGTACTCTGTAGTTGTTCAGTCTATTATGGCTGTAAGTTGGAGTTGTAGTTTCAATATATCCGAAGAGCATGAACTTAAGAAAATCTGGAGTGCACAATCACAAACGTGAGCAGTTCAATACTAACTGCACGTATCATATGGAATTATTTGTTAAATCAAGAGAACAGAAACTGTAGCTCTTATCATCCCTGAAATACTGCATTTTTTTTTTCAATTTTAGGAGAACAAAACATCTGAGAAATGTTCTTGTCGATTCAGGACTTACCAACGTTAATGAGTGGTACATAGCAATAGCACTGTATTTATATACCGCCTATCAGGGCTTGCAACCGTCTCTAAGCAGTTTACAATGTCAGCATAT
>JANHJO010004217.1:106143-119068 GCA_032468235.1 Pseudoxyrhopus heterurus
CTTGAGGAAGAAGAAGTTTCACTTCTCATCCAATAAATTTCATTATGAAGCTTCTTGGATTAGAATTGAATCTTCTTCCTCAAGGAAAAACAGTCCAATTGCCTTTTGAAAAAGCACCTTTGAAACAACTATGGCCTGAATGACTGAGAATCTCCACAGATATAATTAACATACAAACTTGTCTTTCCTCTGATATTCATCAATATTCTCCTATTCAGCATCACTATTAAGGGATCAAATAGCAAGTGACTAAATTGCTGTGATCAAATCTTCATATGGGAATCTTCTGCATTGGTCCACCATCCAGAGTTGCTGAGAGTTGTTGAGATGGGACAGCATATCAATTTATTATGGTTGGTTACACAGTCAAATATTTAGAATGTATTTGACTTTTTTAGCAAGCTACCAAAACTTTCCTAAGGATCTCGGATAGGCAGATGTTGTTGCCTGATAGAGTCGAAGTTATTGTTGCAGGATGAAATTTACAAGTAAACCTGTCCTTTGCAATTGACTGATAGTGATTTTGTCAATGCTGATGGTATTCAAGTGATGCTCCAATTGTTTTGGGTTTATTGTTGTTATTATCATTATTATTATAATTATTTTCAATATTCAATTTTATTCTAGTATTTATTTAAATAGAGAACTTGAAAAAAAATCCCCATGAATCTATTCCAGCAGTTCCTTTTCATGCGTATACTCAGATACATGCTGTACATATACATGCTTATTACTAATATTTTAATTCCTGCCAGATTTGTGTGCATTTAAATCAATAATTTTGTAGCTGCATAGCTAAATTTATGCTTTCCTTAAAAAAGAGAAATTATTTTACTTTAACTGCCCCTTCTTTTCCATCTTCCATTCCTCCTGTTTAATTTATACCACCTATTTACATCTAATCCACACACTGAATTTCCAGACACTCCCATGTCTTCCGCAACTGAGGTTTAAAATGAAGTGGAGTGTTTATGTATCTGAAGGTAAAAAAACTGTGATTTGTATTACTGGAATATGAAAAGATAGATTTTTTTTTTTGTAGAGGTAGGAATTGTAAAAGCTGGGCCAGTGGACAACCCACATTGCATTCTTATCATGAGAAGAATGGCATCTGTAAATCTTAATGGATGATGCTTAGGCACCTCAGTGTGAAATTCTGAAAACCCAGAATTCTTTGAAAACATGCCTATCATTTCTGTGTTGAACAAGTAAAGATTAGGAAGGGATTAGAGAGGATTTTTAGAATTGAGCAGACATGGTTCTCTTTTCCCCCATCCAAACAGTCACCCAGGAGTTAGTTCATTTCTCAGTAAGACTATGAATCATTGAAAAATGGGCATTAAAACTTACAGAAATATAAACTAGCTTTTATTTAATGAAATTGGCCATGGAAATGTATAAGGGACATACAGTCCTCCCCCCCAAACTAATTTTCTATAGCTTGCATTGCCCCAGCAAATAGGAGATATATGTGTGTATACACATACACACACACACACACATACACACATTCATTCATTCTTGCAGGTATGTTTTATTTTATTTGCATGTTGATATTTTGGGTGTCTGGATATGGCCATGAACAAACTTTCATTCATTCATTTTTTCATTTGTTGTTTCATTAATTGTTTGTTTATTTGTTTCATATTTCTAAACCATCCATGTCCCTCAAAGAGAGATTATCTCTGCCTGCATCACATATAGTAAAACGTATCTCAATATTGTCCATCCAGTCCAAATTTCATATGGTGCAAAGAAGATACAGCCAACTCCATTTGTTCTACAACTGTATTTGTAGAACGAATCCAAAGATAAACCAAATCAAATTTCTTTAAAAGGCTCTCGGCAGCAGCGGGAGTCAATGAGGACTTAATGAATCATTGTTATTCCAGCAACTTTATTGAGGCCAGATTACACATACTAAATAGCAGCAGCTTTTAATGCTGCCCAAACAGAGTCTTGAATAATCCTAGTTTTATTTCAGCGTAGGTGACCACTCCTATACCTTTCTGTCTTTTACTGTTCTAATTTTAGGCAATGGGGTTCATAAAAATTCAATGGTACAGGCTCCTGGGGTGATTGTGAGCATCCTGAATCCAGAACTAGGCATAGCAGCATAGCTGCATTCTTGAGCTTTTAGAAGCTGCTTTGTTGCACAGCTTCAAGGCAAGAGGGAATTTCTCTCAAAGAATTGCCAAAACCAAACACCCCCTCAAAGCATTGTGCAGACCTAAACATAGGATGCTGCAGTCTTCACTTAGGGAAACTAATGTAGCCCTGTTAATAGCCTAGCACCAAATAAATGTTAATCATGTATTACTTTAGGAGGGAAAAAAAAGACACCACATCAATTTTATTAAATAGAAAACAAGAATTAAATTGACTGATGTGGAGTGAATGAACGTGTTGAACCTGTCCTTTTAATCTTCATAAATGCTGTTCTTTCATCCTCTCTTCGGGATCATCTTCTGCTGAATTATCAGAACTGCAAATTTTCTTCTGCTTCCCTCAATAAAGAGTGGCTAATTTGAAATCGGATTGATTAGTTTTTCAAAGAAAAAAAATGTTTGAGAAAGTGTTCTTTTGGAAGGTCTAGCAGCCACAGAATGTAACTGTCCTTACCACAAAACACCAATTCCCCTCTGAATTTATGAGCAGCAACATACGCTGAATTAATTTTAAAGTAAAGTGATTTTCATTGGAACAAAAGGCTTCCAACAGAATTAGCTTTGCAACCCAACTGTCTCATAAACCATTAGGTATGGTTTTCTCCTGCTGATGAAGGATCATATAATTTTTTTGAGTAAATATGAAATATCTTGGTATTTGTTGTTGTTGTTTTGTTTGTTTAAATCTTCTTTGAACAATGTATGGACGAAGGCTCCGTATTTACAGGGAGGAAAAGTAACATCAAATGCTATAATAGCAATAGCATTAGATTTATATACCGCTTATCAGTGCTTTACAGCTTTCTCTAAGCGGTTTACAGAATCAGCATATTTTACTGACCTCAGAAGGATGGAAGGCTAAGTCAACCTGGAGCCTGGTGGGATTCGATCAGCCAAACTGCAAGTCTGCAGAGTGGTCTGTAGTACTGTGTTCTAACCACTGCGCCCCTGCAGCTCCATAAGTCTGGGATTTAAGAGAATATCAAGTACTAATTTAGCCATGTATCAAAGCAGTCGGAATGGTTTTGTTTAGAAGGATGAGCACAGATGAGAGTGTGAATCTCCTTATCTGTTTTTCTTTAATTGCTCTAATCCAAACACAGCTTCAATCCAATTCTATTAGTCTATGAACACTTTTCTGAGATTGTGTTTAAGATGCAATTGATGTTATTTCAAGCTGATAGAAAAATAGATTTTAAGTAATTATTCTCAGGCTAATTCTCTTTCACAAGTGCTTTGCATTATCTTTTGAAATAACCTCTGTTGCTGGAGAATACAGTAATGGACAATTTGCCCCTTTATAATTATTGCACGATGATTATTCTCAGCAGCCACAAAGCATAACTGAATCTGCTAGAAAACTGTATTTTAAGCGAGTGAGTTTGCAACATGATAGAAGTTAATACATCACTTTTTAAAGGTCCTTATAGTTTATCCATAAATAATATAATTTGGGATCTTGTACAGAAGCACATCATATTTATTTGGAGATATTGATAGGACAAGGCAATTAAAATGCTGAAAAAAGCTGCCATATTTAAATAATGAGTAATCTAATGCATGCTACAGTTGCCTGCCAAAGGGATCAATATTAAAATTTAAAAGCAGAGGAATGGAAATCATATGCAGGACTAGCTGAGGATCTGTTTTATTTAGTTCTTGTATTTGAAATAACTAAGCAGAATTTGACAATCTAAAATTCCACTCAGACCTCATAATTCTCATAAATGATTCTATAGGAATAATTACGGCTTTCAATAACTCAAAATAAATTCCCCTCCCTCCATAGTCCAGCCCTCTGTCTGTTTGCCTGTCCATGCAAATTGTGAAGCTTTTGTCTTTGACCACATAATTTAATTGCTTGTAGACTCTCAGCAAGACACTGTCAAGTATCCTGGAAAGTATTAAGAGATGTAGGTATTATTGACTATTGTTCTAAAAAAACAATGAATTGGACTGCAATGTATTATAAAAAATACATTACAGTCCAATTCATGGTTATTCAGAACAATAGTCAATAACCTTTTTTTCCAGACACAAGTTGTAGGCTTAATGCTTTTCTTATTTCATTATTATCAAGAACTATTATATTATTTTATCCTTGATAAATTAAGCAGTTAAAAATTATTATAAGGCCATTTGTTCTCAGGAATTGGTCCATGATGTTCTAACACAAAAACAAGTTAAAAAAAGGAAAGCTATGCAGCACTTCATTTTTTATTTTATTATAAGTAAGCATCATTATATATCAAAAGGAGCTAATGTGAATGTGAATCAATCAATACATACAGAAATAATAAATGTTTAAAGTCTGCAGTTACTCTCTTGTAGGGCTTATGTGTAACTTTATACCTCAGATCGTTTTGTTTTCTGCAGATGCATGAATTAGAGTATATCAATTAGCAAGATAAATTAATACATTAATGATAACTATCCAATTAATTATATCAGTTATTTTGAGTAATTTCAGGAAAAAATGTTGGTTGAATACTGGTGTAACATGGATAGAGATTTGAAATGTCACCTTTGAAAATTCTAACATTTTCCAGAGTCTATTTTCTCCCAATTTCTTTGTCAGAAGTAGTTCTTTATAAAATTGGTACCAAAAAGTAGCTGATGTATAGGTGTAGAAGAGAAAGTAAAGCCAATGAAATGTATAACTAATAAACAGAATACAATTTGATTGGAAGTTATATGTGTGTGCATTGGTGTGGTAGAGGAAAACTCACACTTCCTAAATTATATTTCCAGTTTTCTTAAAACATGCAACTATAATTCTTGGCATGTGCGTATTTTCTTAAAATTATAATTGCGTCACCCAGAGTCACATATGTGAGATGGGTGGCAATATAAATTTAATAAACTGTAAAAAGTACCCTGTTTCTCCGACAATATGACCTACCTCAAAAATAAGCCCAAGCCTAATTTTTTTTGCGGGGGCTAATATACGCCCTTCCCCAAAAGTAAGCCCTAGTGAAGGGGTGGGCGTGGCCAGCATCGGAGGTATCCTTTCCTGCACCTCAAGGAGGTGATTCTCCTGTACCTCAAAAAAAATAAGACCTCCCCGAAACTAAGGCCAAGCGCTCATTTTGGGGGTCAAAAGAAAATAAGACCCTTCCTTATGTTCTAAGAAATACGGGTAATTACATTTCATCATTACATCAGAGTTTCTGATTTATATAAAAAGTGGAGAAGTGTTCTGTTGTATAAAATACTGGGTTCCAAATATCTTAAATATGCAAGATGACAAAAGCTTCAAACATCAACATGCTAATTATATTTCATTACTTTTACTTTTTCAGCTGAGTATTAGATTTGGCTTTGACTTTCAGAACAGAATTGGCTACAATTAGAATTGCCTTTGTACCATATAGAAAGCTATGCCAGCTTCTGTTCATTTAGGGATACCGTCAGAATTGCCTAAATTTTTCCTATAACCGAAGTATAAATACCTAATATCTGGGGAAAGAAACTCAGAAAAACTGAAGCACAAAATAAACTTAGGTTTGGAAGGGAATCTAAAAGCCATGCTGTAAAAAGGGTAACGGTGAGGCTGCTGTTAAAAAAGAATTATAGGATGACATTAGGCAATGGACAGAAGATAGAGCTGATCAATTTCTAGTACTCTTTCAAAGGCACTTAAGTGAAACATTTGACAAATGGAGAGAGTAGCAACCCAAGTAAAAACATAGTTGTGCAAAGAATTCTTAAGCAGTCAGGCATTGCTTGGCAAGAGCCAGAATTGGTTATGGAGAATATATCATGCCAAACTAATCTGATATCTAGTTTTGATAATGTGACCATTGTTATTGATCAATGCAATGTGGTGAACATAATGTATTTCGTATTCAAAAAAGGCTATCACCAACGTTGTCCATGAGATTTGCTAAGGAAGATGACAAAATATATATTGGATTAGATTAGGATATAGACTATTTATAAACAAGAGTGATATGGTGACCTAGTGGTGAAGATGCTTGCCTCTCACTTGGAAGGTTGAGAGTTCAATTCTAGGCAGCGGCAGATATTTCTCTCTTAGGACGCAAGGAAAAAATATCTGCTGCGAACTCTGCATGAGTATATTAGTAACTCAAAATCAAGGTGGAAGGAAATGTAGCCATTAGAGGACAGTATCAAGATTTATGAAGATTTTGATAAACTGAAGTATTACGGTACATTGAAGTATATACCCACAAGATGTAATTCAACAAGAAAAAACTCAAAGTCTTACATTTAGGTAAGAAAAAATATCCCAAAGGCATGAGTGTTAGTTTGAGGAAAATATACTGAACAGCAATCCTACAAAAAGGGTATCTGAGTGTTTAATGTATTACAAGCTAAATATAAATCAGCAATGTGCTACAGCATTTTATTTATTTAATATATCTATGTGCTGCCTACACTACAGATCCTGGGTTGCTTACACTAAATGGTACAATAATAAAAAGTAAAGTACAAAATTTACAGCATGTCATATGATTCTGTCCTGTTCTCTTCCCCCTAGTTATCTCCAGTTAACTGACACCTTTTAATCCAAATTTTCTTTGGAAGAGAATATAGAGTGCTTCACTAAGCTTCATGTATTGTGCTAACATTAACGAAAGCTCTACTCAGGGATGTCAAATGTCGCAAAACGTTATGTGATGCCAATGTGACATGGCGAGTTTGAAACGCGTGTTCTATATGGTCTGACATGAATATTGTGTCCAGTTCTGGCCACCACATTTTAAGAATAACATTAGTAAACTTTAGTGCCCAGAGCAAGGTGATAAGGATCCCAAAGGATGGTTTGGAATGTTTAGCCTGGAGAAAAAAATGTTGTGTGTAGACATAATAACTGTCTTCAAGGATCTGGATGACTGTGAGACAGAGGTCAGGGCAGAATGTTCAAGTTGTTAAGACAAGACAAGAAACATGGGCTTAAGTTACAGGGAAAATATATGTCATCTGGATATGAGGAACAATAATGTTCCTCATATAATCGGTATGATCAGCAATAGAAAAGATTGTCTTGTGAGATGATGGATTCACCTTTGCTGGAAGATGTTCAAGCAGACTCTGGATTACCAGCTGGGATGGGAATCCTGTAGTAAATAGTAGTGCTAGGACTGAATTGGATTAGATCAGGGGTGTCAAGCTTGATTTCATTGAGGGCTGCACCGGGGTTATGTTTGATCTCTGGGGGCCAGAGTGGATGTGGCCAGAGTAGGCGTGTCCAGCTCAACGTCACTCGTGTCAGGGGTGCCTGAGATGGCCTGAGTGCTCTGTCAGCAAAAATAGGCTCCTGAGCTCCGTTTTTTTGCAATGGCTGCCTGAAACCTTTTGCCAGTGGCCTTCCCAAACTCCATTTTCGCTGGCAGAGGCACCATGGGCCGGTCCTTTGCTGTTTCCAGGGGGGCCCCACAGGCCAGATCTAAGTACCCTATAAGCTGGATCAGGGCCCCTGTTCTTGAGTTCGACACCGCTTTATTAGATGATCTCCAAGGTCCTTTTAAATTCCCCCCATACTTTCACTGTATGATTAAAAAAGGTGGAAATTTCCTCTATTGCTATTTAGCAATTTGCATAATTGCATTAATTTAGAATTCAGTTAAAGACTATGGAATACAGACTGCACCTCTTTCTTGAGTATTATTGTACATAAGTATTTATAAATAAATATATATTTTAAGTATAAGTAACTTAAAATAATCTTTTGGAAGTAAACATTTTAATTAAAATTTAAATACAAGTTGAAAGGTACTCAGTGTAATAGTGGCATCACATAGATACAAGCTGAGAAGAGGTATTTATCTTTATGAGCAAAAGAAAGCAAGAAATCTTGGAAGGGATTCTGGACTATTAAGTACTGTGTTTTTTAAAAATAAAAATAGCATGCATTTTAGGAAATTTTAGATGTAACTCAAGTTGGTTAGCTCAGGGATTTTGAATCTGTAGATTGTCCACATCCTGAAGTGGAAGATAACAAGTAACTTAGAAGTGGATCACATTTTTTTTAATTGCTTGGGCTTGCTCAGGCAACTCTGCCTAGGTAAATTTAGAGCTGTCTTAATAGGCAAATTGGGGACCAAAGCCTGGAGCAAGTTTTGGGACATGCTGAAACTTGTGTTCTTACCCTGAAACTTGTGTTCCTACCCTTTTATTAGAACCTTTTACAGGTTAGTGTGATGTTTAGTAGAAAAGCTGTAGTCCTTGGAGTATATGAAGGCATATACATTTTAGTGAAATTCACACATTTAGTGCAATGTTTATTGAATAGTTAGCAAAAAAAACTAAAGATAATGTAAATTATAATACAAGTGATAAGACTAAATCAAAAAAGCATGATGAAAGTTGTGTATTTTTAGGAAGTGTTATATTTATTTTCTAGACAAATCATAAAATCTGTAATTTATGAAAGAGATTTTTGAATATTATTGGGGGGATGGAGTTTGAAAATCTCTAGTATGAGATTTTGTTCTTTGTTGCTGAGTTTTATGATTTATAAAATTTTAAAATAGGAAATGACATTGTCATTTTAGAAAGTTTCATTTTAAAAATTGCATATACTACATTACTTCACATACTGTCATAATCCTTAGTAATATGAAAGTGATTAAAATATATTAAATATATTTAAATAATTAATTGCTATCTCTTTAGTTGAACCACTTTTCTGGAAAGCATCTTTATTTTTCATTGGTTTGTTAAGAGAATCCTAGTTCAAGATCTTTCAGCAAACTTTAAAATAATTGTTGTGCTCCAATTTTACAATGTAGGCTAGAGACTTTTGCACAGATACAAGTAAAATATATATTCTTTTTTTTTCATAGCATTTTCCCACAAATGCAGTGTCCACTTTGTTTATTCTTGTGAAATGTAGTTTTTGTTATTGGTTGGATGTGCCCTTGGGAAATAATATTACAAAAATACAATCATTAAGATGATGTAGCAATCTGTTTTATTAGTTGCAGAAATTTCTTGTTTTTGTTTTTTCAATATTGTTGAAAAACAATTATTATTTCAGTATATTTTGCTGTTGGTAAGAAAAATGGAAACAATCATGAATTGTATTATTATTGCTAGAAATATCAAGTCAGAAATTAAAGCTGTAATAGACATCCATGGATGATGCAGTTAATGAGTTACAGAAGGGAAACAATTGTCATTGTCAAATACAATTTGCAAGACTATTGTACTTTAGCTTAGTAATGAAGATATGCTGTGCATATTTGAATGTCGTGGGATCAATTGCTTTGTAATTCAAGGGATATTTGTTATCAGGGTTATTCCCATGCTTTCATGTCAAGGGCTGAGAAGAAAAGGATATGTCATTTTGGACTCTCCCAGGAGAACCTTTTTTCTTTAGGAAGGCATGACTTCAGTTTGAAGTGCATTTATAGGCCTTCCTGATAAACTGATCCAAAGACTGGCCTACGTAAAGAGACTTGAATTGGAGTATTTTGGTATTAAGATGGCTCAGTAGATCTTGCAACATTCAGTTCACTGGTTCATCATATGAGACAGCCATAAAGAGATGCTAAGCCTTCTTGACTCAGAGTTCCTGACTAAAAAAATGATGGCATTTGGCAGTTTTGCACTTGACTATTTATCTCCTCTGCACTCTTTGAACATCTGCTACCATGGTGCCGAGTCAATGGACTGACATAAATTGTAGGCCAAAATATCTCGTACTGTTCATATAACAGAAGATCTGGATAGACTTGGCTAGAAACGCAATTCAGTATGTCAACTTTTTAAATGCTTGTACTGTGTGAAGTGTATGGAAGTAACAGGAAGCCCTGACACACAAATAAGGTCTGTTTGTTCCATTGATGGAGAAGCAGATATCGCTAGAGTATTTGATGGGGTAAGAAGACTTCATCCCTGTGCCTTCCACCTCTTACTCCTGATTTTTTATAGTTTTAAATTTCTGTTTGCATAATTTTAATATTTTAATTATCTTTTGATTTGTCTTTTTATAATTTGTAAGACGCTCAAAGTCACCTTTTAGGAGAGATGGGCAGCATAAAAATTAAATAAATAAATAAATAAATCCAAACCCAAAGAAATGTGCATAATGTTCCCACCTCCTATTTGCCCCACAACTCTGTAATGTGGGTTGGGCTAAGAGAGAATAATTGGATCAATATCACCCAGCTCGCTTTTGTTTAACTACTAAACCAAACTGATTCTTTCCATAATGCAAATGGTAAAAATTGAGAAGGGCAGAGTTGGGTTTTTTTTGGGGGGAGGAAGAGTGAATTTATCCCTTTCAGGTAAATATAGAATCTATTGCTGAATTCTTGGAATGTGAATGCTTGAAACTATTTTGTAAACATTCAGTTGGCTTGAAGAAAGGTACAGATAGTCCCTGACTTACAGATATAACTACAATCAAACCCAAAATTTCCCTTGCTAAACAAGACAATTGTTAAAGTGAGTTTTGCTTATGTTATGACTTTCCTTGCCACAGTTGCTAAGTGAATCACTGCAGTTGTCAAGTTAGTAATACGGTTGTTAAATAAATCTGGTTTCCCCATTGATTTTGCTTGCAGAAGGTCACAAAAGGTGATCATATAATCTCAGGACACTGCAACAGTCATAAATACATGCCAGTTGCCAAGTGCCCAAATTTTGATCATGTGACCATGGGGATCCCTGCAACAATCGTTTAGTGTGAAAAAACGGTCATGTCACTTTTTTCAGTGCTATTGTAACTTCAAATGGTCACTAAATGAGTGGTTGTGAGTTGAGAATAGCTGTATTCCTTCAATATAGGTTCTTTTTCTTCTCAGTGAACACAGGTGTCTTTTCATTTCATGAGGCTGAAGATGTGTGTTGTTATATTGTCCTACCATATCTTTCTTATATGATTTTCCCAGATTAGGTAAGGGTGTATATTTGCTTCGGCCTGTTTGAATTAAGGTTTAAGGAGAAAAGGCAGTGAATTCTGCATAAATTGGTATTATTTTAATCCTAAAATCTGCATTTTTTAAAAAAGATTCTTCCAGCATTTGAGATTCCTACTGGCATAGCATTATGGAAAGCTAAGCCAAACATATATGGATTTATGATGGAATGGGATCACATGTTTAAATGATTTTATTTAAAAATTGAAATTGAACAAAGTATCTGCAGCTGAAATACTTTTCCTTTAAGGAAAAGAAAATAAATGCAGTTCTTGCTTAGTATTCCTAGGAAATAGACTCTGCCAAAATTACTTGGTAGTTCTTGATCTTGAAGATACCTAGTCTTCAGGAGAAGCAGAGTGGTAGAGACTGAGTTTTGCCTATCCTAATTGGAAGTAGATACTTAAAAACCTTTTGGTGTCCAGCAAATAAGTTATGCACATTCTCTGCAGTTTTGTGACAAATAAGTCTTCCATTGTTTGATAGTTTTTGACATGGAATAAATGTAAAGGATAGCCCTTGAGCATTGGAGAAAAAGAGATTTCACATACAGTATTCTGGATTGTTGCCCTAAATGCAATTCTAAATTCATTTCAAAAGACAAGTTTCTACCAGTTTAAGATGAAAGTACCTGGAATGAGTCATAAATGTGTTAAACACCGAAACCAAGTTAAAGCGAAGCAATTTTGCAGTCTATATAGCTTTATGCTGTTCTGCTTTAATTAATGCTGCAGCTGTAGATGTCTAATGTAACTGTCCATTTATAAACTTGAAAGCCTTAAAATGTAACTTAAATTACCACAGTGAAGGATTCTATCTTTCAGGATAATTTTGCTGCATTAGATAATTTTACATTTTAAATTCACAATTGGTTTTCTTCTCTTTCAGTTTCCTGCCATGGTCGTATTGTGAAGGTGCCTGAAGGACCATTAATACGAGTTGAGGAAACTGAAGTGGTGATTCCATGTAATGTTAGTCAGTACGGTGGACCTAGTGAGCAGAACTTTGATTGGGAGTTCTCGGCAAATCTTGGTCCAGATTCTAAGTTTGTACACATATTGAGTACGTGGGACCCTTGGTTTATGTCTCCGGAATATCAAGATCGGGTTAATAGGGGTGAGATCATGTTAAGGCGAAAAAACAACAGTGCTGTGGAATTCGTGATTGGAAATATTCGTCCTACTGATCAAGGGATATACCGATGTACCACACCCAGCACAGACAGTGTCGTCCAGGGAAACTACAATGATGTAGTTGAAGTTAAAGGTACTTCAACAGGGTGAGGGGTATTTACAATTGGAGTGGTTTAGTGTAATATAAATATATTGTGTGGAATGTCTTGAGTAGAAAATATAAATGATCTAAACCTGAATAGATTTTAAATGTATATATGTTAAATGCAGATATGTACATGTCATTTTGTATTGAAATGGAAACAGAAAATCAGCAAATAGACATTGTACTCTGAATTAAGATATGTGACCTGTCCACAGTTGAACTAGTGTACTTTTTTTTCTGAAGGAAGGGGCCCATTAAAGGGATTTAGACTTAAACCAAAGTTTTACAAATATTTTCTTATTGGTTTTATACATTTCATCAATAACTATATTTCTAAGCAAATTGAATAATTGAATGTACAATTCTATGGAGAAAGTATTTACTTCTTTTGAATTTTGGCATTGAATGTTAACATGTGGGTCCTACTGATACAGTTTCAGGCAAACATTTAGGCACCTCTGGTCAAATTACCATATTTTTTGCACTATAAGACGCTCCAGACCATAAGATGCACCTAGCTTTTGGGGAGGAAAACAAAAAAAAATCTGCCTCTGCCTCCCAGCAATTTGCCTCCTTGCAGCAAACAGC
>JANHJO010004218.1:17937-29279 GCA_032468235.1 Pseudoxyrhopus heterurus
GTTTGGAATGAGCTCGATTTTCACGAGGGAGGCGCGCTCGGCTCTCGAGTCACCGTCGGATCGTCAGAGTACGTTTTTCTTCTTCTTCTGTTTCCTCTTCACCTCCTTCCCTCCAGGCACCAGTTTCTTTGGGGAGGGTGTGTGTGTGTGTGGAGAGGAGGGGGCTGTTCCTTAATTTATAAGCCTATAATTTCTAAACAACGAGCACCCCGTTTCACAAACTTAAATTATTTGCAAAATAATAATAATAATAATAATCACAGAGCACTTTCTATGAAACTTGCTTCCCCTTCGGTTGCTTTATCCAGGAGGAGATGTCTGTCCTCCGTTTCTTTTATCTTTTCTTTTTTTTTTAAGGAAAACGGGGAGGGGGCTCGAGGGGAGGGGAGAAAGGGAGAGACTCTATCGTTTGGGTGGGTGTGAGAGAAACGCCTTTTTCCGTCGGTTGATGCTCCAGAATTTCGAATAAAAACATGCACGTTTTTACCTCATCCCGTTCCACGGCTTTGGAATAACCCCCCCCCCCGCGAGAAGCGAACCCTAAGCGAAGGGGAGGGAGCGAAATTTAAAACCCGCTTTCTCTCTCTCTCTCTCTCCCACCCTCTCCCTGGTCAGCAGAGGCGTTTCGTTTCCGTGTGACTCCGCATTTGTGCTTTGCGAGGATGAAATGATCCCCTTCTTCGTTTCGGTCTTAAGATACCTGCGTTGAACGAATTGCCGTTCAGAAGGCAATTGATCGAATACCACCCCGGGCCCCAAAGCTCTAAATACCAACATTCATACAACACGGTTCACTTGACCCCGATCTGGGGAAGGTTTAGTGCCTAAACTTGGCACTAAGCTTGCTTGCTTGGGTCTTGTGGTTTAGTGAGTTGCACTAATCCAGCGGTGTTTGTTGTGAGCGCCCAACAAACAGCCGGATTGCGTTACTCCGTTGTGTGAACTCCGCCAGACCAAATAAAGACTCTCGCTTGGCGGGCTGTGTACGGTTCGCAAATTCCGATAAGAATAACTCGATCCTCAGCTAGCTAAGCCGGGCTAAAGTTTCGTTTTATTCACAGATGCCAATCCCAAGAAGGCCACGTTCAGCTGATAGCAGATGATTAATAATAGCAATTATAATAACGATCATTTCCTCGATGACTCCCCCCTCCCAAATCCTAAGGATTTCTATTTTTCTGTGGGGAGGGGGGCCTGCGCGTCTGTGATTTATATTCCTCCTCCCCCCAACCCGGCTTTTGAAACCCGTCTGGGATTCCCCGGCCGCTTCTGCAGTTCCGAGGGCGGGGCGAAGTAGCCCCCGAGACACACGAGAAATCAACCAAATATTTCATTACAGGCTGTAGATTGAGCTGTCGATATAACCTTTGAAGCTGAAAATGCTTTCTATTAAAGTGATTCCTGATCAAAAGTAGACAGGCGGGAAACGGTTGGCGGTGCTCTAGAGAGAGAGTCTCGGGAGCGCAGTGTCCCCATAAAACTGGACGGCCCGTCGCACTACAATGCCCGTCATCCCCTGCCCAGGCCACCCTAGCTGAGGATCATAGAATTTACAGTTGGTCTGGTAGGGATTGGGAAGGTGGTTTTTCCCCCCCTTTCTTTTAAATTTTAGTTCTCTTTTGAGTGGGCGGAAAATATTGAGTCTCATTCATCAGAAAGCAGAGACTGGCTCCAGTTTTGTCAGATTTAATTAGCTGCAAACAGGTGCCCTGAAGAAATCTGAAGCCTTCCTTCTGTGGAGTGTGGAGTGTATGCTGGCTGGGTGTGTCCACACACCATTATTGCGCTTCAAAAAAAGAGTTTGGGGTCTCCCTTTCCTTTTGCAACAACCCTGTAGTGCAGGCTACATCAAAGAATAGAGTGCAATCCATTCAGAATGGAGACATCCACACCACTGCCCGGAGCACATGCCTCATCTTGTTTCACTCTAAGTTCAGAAAGAACAGAAAAAATTTGTTCTAGTGTATGCATGCATTTATGAAATGTATGTAGTGACCCAATCCGTAAGTTATGTGGAAGACGTGAGTGAGGCAGACTGGTTCTTCTACAATGGGCAACCACCACCCTGGCAAGAGGAATGTGGAGATTCGGGGAAAGAATCCAGAAATGGAAAAGTTGTTCAAACAAAACTCACACCTTCTAACTCTACAGAGTGTCAACTGATGCAAAGCACACAGGGCGGGGATGCTTTTTCTGGCTCAATCACCCAATGACTCAACTCTTCACCCAATGCAAGAGACCATCATCCCCTCCCAACCAACCGAGAAGCCTTTTCCTCTGGATATTAGAGTCACCATTGCCAGGTGCTCAAGGAGCAGCTAGGCAGCTCCCAAGACCCCTACTGTGGACTTCTTTTTGTGCCAGAGGGTTGCCTACCAGTGGTTCATTCTGACCCCAAAAAGGCCACTTACCTTTTGTTGCCTGGAGAGAAAAGGGCAGAGTAAGCAGAGACTGCAGAAAGATGGCAAGGAAGCTTCTGGATTCATCAACGGAGCCCCTTTCAGCTACCGTACCAAACTTTGATGAAGATAAGATCTAGGCTGTATTGCTGGCAAGAAGGAAATTATTGGTGTCCTCTCCCCTGAGAAGTTTACTCCAGAGTAGGATAGGTGATGCTTCTGGCCATTGCCACTTTCAAGAAAATGCCTAGCACAGCTGAGCAGGAAAGCAGGAACATTTAAGAGCTCCAATAGCAGGACCTGCTTAATTGATCTGGGTTGGGACAGGGGGAAGCGGCCACCTAAAACAGTCCCTTACCTCCAGGAAAGTTCAAATAAAAGGCTGGGACTGAACTACCTTCACAGAGCTGACAACTGTGTGGTGTGAATCTGGCCAACTGGAACTCTCTCCTGCTCCCAGTTTTTCTTCTCTTGTGCTTTGGCTTCTAAGTGGGATTGTAAACTTCTCCAAGAGTTGCAGATTTTTGTTCATAAAACACCTGTTACTTGATTACGGCATTAATCCATCTTTCTGGTATAAGTACAATTAATCGAGGCTACCCAAACAGGCTGGAGTTGCACAGGCCACTTAGCATCCACACAACAGGGATAAAACTCAAAACTTTCAGAAGGTTTGAAAGATTTTAACTGACCTGCGGAAGCAAGCCAGAAGGTGTCCTGGAGTCCATCCCATCCAACCCTCTGCCTGAAAGAAGGTTGAAGCTACAGTGCAGCCCATAAGAAGGTTGGATCTGAGATGGATGGCTTTCAGGTCTTGACTCAAAGAAGAAGGCAGCCAGGGCAGCCAATCCATCCCACTGCCCAACAGTGCCCAATGTAGTGTCCAGTGTTCAGTGTAGACCAGGACTGCCCAGTCTTGGCAACTTGAAGACCTGACTGGGAATTCTGGAAGTTGAAGTCCACAAGTCTTAAAGTTGCCAAGGTTGGACACCCTTGCTGTACACTACTTGGCAACGTCTCTAGTTATTATCTGGTGATGGACATTTCCACCCATCAGCCTCTCAAAAGCAAGGTAGGGGACAAAAAACAGCTGCCAGAAGTTCATACACATGAAAATAGGCAGACCTTGGGATTCATTTCCAGGCACCCCTCCACACACCCCTACTTTGCAGGATACGTTTCTGTGTCTCCTAAGTGTAAAGATCACCCCATTATTTGCCCTTTTGGCTAGGAAAGTTATGTGTGTGGAAGAGTCCACATCTGCATCCCTACTCAGACGTTGTCCATATGGAACAACCACAGCAGGGTTTACCTTTCATCAGTTGGTCTGCAGTGGTTCTATAGGGCCACAATCTTGGGCGCCCTCCAAGATTGGGATAGGGGGAGGGAGGAGGATCTTGGACATCCTTCTTTTTGGCTGGAGTGAGGAGGGGGTCAATCTCTGTCAAAGTAATATTCCAGTTGTAAAATTGTGCCATGGAAAATGCATGCGGATTCTCTAGTAAATGAAATGATCTGAGCAACTGAAGTCTCCGTGCTAAGTTTTTAAAAAAGGAAACCATAAAAGGGACCAGAGCCAATGGGAACTAGCCAGGAATCTGTTTGCTTTCGATCCACGTGAAATATTTAAGACCTGCAGAATTCTGGTTGGAAGGAGGAAACTTGACCACCAACTCCTTAAAGTGTTGCCTTGTATAATTGGGACTTGGTAATGGAATAAAGGCTGACTTTAAAATAATCAGGGAGGGACACAAAAAAATGTCTTCACTTGGATTTGTTTTCATGGGCAGTGGGTTCCTCTCTGAATTTCCCAGCAATCTCCCCCGTTTATTGCTTCTCCCCACCCAAGGAATTTCTCTTAAACAATCTCCTATAATAGAAACACTAAATTAACTGGGACATAACTTTCAAGTAAAAAAAGGCACATTTCTTTTCAGCATCACTGAATCCAAATCTAGGGGATGAAATGATACCAAACCAGGTTTCTGCAAATATTCACAATTTGTATCCTTATTAATTTTTTTTGTATCAAGTTAACACACTTTGTATTAAGAGGGCTTGCCACCACTCCTATCCAGCTCGGCCTAATCATTTCTCCTTCCTTAAAATGCTAGGACATCTCTTGGAAGGACAATCAGGGAAATGTTGGACTGAGTTACATTGCAAAACATGCAACTAAACATGCAACTGAGTTACATTGCAAAACATGCAACTAAACATGCAACCGAGTTACATTGCAAAACATGCAACTAAAGCACCCAGGTTTGCCTTTATCTATCCTTTCCTGTTCCCTTCTTTCTTTTGGTTAACTTGTAGAAGTTAACTTGTGGAGGATCTGAAGACACCTTCAGATCAACAAAGATGGTTGAAGAGCCGCAAAGATGATTAGGAGACTGGAGGCTCAAACTTATGAAGAATGGTTGCAGGAATTGGGAATGTCTAGTCTAGTGAAAAGAAAGACTAGGGGTGACATGATAGCTGTGTTCCAATATCTGAGGGGCTGCCACCAAGAAGAGGGGGTCAAGTTAGTCTAACAAAGCATCAGAAGGCAAAAGAAGAAACAAAGGATGGAAACTAACCAAGGAGAGAAGCAACCTAGAACTAAGGAATTTCCTGACAGTTACAACAATTAACCAGCTACCTCCAGAAGTTGTGGGTGCTCCAAAGCTGGAAGTTTTTAAAAGATTGCTCTGGAATCGTATGGGGTCTCCTGCTTGAGCAGAGGTTGGATTAGAGGACCTCCAGGGTCCTTTCCAACTCTTTTATTCTGTTATCTAATGAGCAAGTACTAAGACATGCCATTAAAAGGACATCACACTGCATGGCACAAAGAAGCAGCTGTAAACTGACACCAAGAACTTTTCTTGTTTCAGTGAGGCACACAGTTTGCTGTAAGGATTCTCTGTCCCATCATCCACTAATCCAAAATGCTCTCACATGAAAAGCAGCCCCCATCTACCGCTTCCGAGAGTTTTCCTTACAGTATTTCATAGGGTAAATTGTTGGGGAAGGGAAAGAGAGTTGGAAGTTTGCTCTGAGCAAAAGCACTTTTAGATCTACTGTAGTTCACCCACGGGGCTGTCTGGATCCTGTGGTGCTGGCTTTCTTCAAATCAAGCAGGAAGAAATCATATATATTTAAAAAATAACCCTTTCTTCTGCATGCTCACCTGGAATTGACTTGCACTCCCTACGCGTGGAAAGAAATTAGCAAAAAGAAATATATCCAAGGGTGGAAGGAGGTTTAGGGCAGGTGGGGGTGGGCACGATGAATCCTCTTTTTATTTTGAACTTTTTCGTAGCCTCACCTGGCAGACTAAAGAGTCCCTGACGTCTTCTTGCAGGGTTGATATTTCTAGAGTGAGCTGATAGATGAGGATAGTCCAAGCAACGGGCAAAAAAATTTAGGGAAACAAATGAACAGGATTGTGAGGTTTATACGTGCGGCCATAAGCCCCTGGGGGAATCACAAAAGTACCCCCCCTCTCCCACCCAGGAATGGAAGGTGCCAGAGCAGAGCCCTGCCATCCATCCCAAATACTCTATGAAACAGTGAAAATCATAACGAACCATCTAAATAAAAAACAGCCCTTCGGAAGCAGATCTAAGTATAGCTTTTCTCAATTGGGTGCCCCTCCCTCTCCACCTCCACCCCATGTGTCCAGCAAGAACTCCTGTCACTCAGGTCAGAAAGCAGCCGTGCTGGTTTGGGAGATGGGATTTGGGTGTCTCATTGGGACAAATCGAATCCCTAGTGGTGCGAAAGCTGTTGCTAGGATCCCACTGGGGAAGTCCTGGCTCCTTCCTTCCAGTGCCCCACTTCTATTTTTGCTGCTCTTAGGTTCGTTGAAATCTTCATGGATCAGTCACATGAGTGGACCTATCCACCCAGTCCACAATTAAGTCCTGCGATACATCTACTGGCTGCAAATTCCTTGAATTTCCTTGGAGGGCACGTTTTCTCTGCCCTCCCCTGCCCGTAACTTTTTCTGGGGAGAAAAAGGAAGGAAGGAAGGAAGGAAGGAAGGAAGGAAGGAAGGAAGGAAGGAAGGAAGGAAGGAAGGAAGGAAGGAAGGAAAACAATTCATTTCTGAAACAAAACAGACTTACATTTTCGTTCATTAATTGCTTTGAATCCTTGCTAATTCATTATACTGGCAGTCCTAGCCGTTCTGTTTGCTTGCTTTTATTTCTATACAAGTGTGTTTCTCTGTATGTTTGTATAAGTTGGTGTGTGTGTGTTTGTGTGTGTGATATTAAGTTCTTCAAGACATATTTCACCTAAGCCAAGAACAAAGAATCAGTCCCTGAATCCTAGGAATAAATCGTAGGAATTAACAGTCTTGGAAGGAAAAAAAAATAGAGGGAAAGCAATTTTGCTAAGAGAAACGATGAAAAAAAAATATTGAACAGAAAAAATAAAAACAAAGAGAAACAAAACAGTTGTTTTAAATAAATGGTTCCTATAAAAAGAGAAATGAATATTTCGGTCACTTTAGAAATGGGGAAAAAAAAGTAAGTAAGTTATGCAAAGTTTTTGGGAAATAAGAGTGTTAAAACGTGGCTGGTCCAATTAATTCTTGCAGTTTTCCAGAAGAAAAATTGCCAACCTTTAAGAGAGTCTTTAATATGCTTGAAATGATTGGTGATGATGATGATAAAAAAAACTCCACTGTCTCCCCTCTGTTGAATTTGTAAACTACTATCAACTGCTTGAAGCAATCCTCTTTAACAGAAAGAGAGAAGAAGAGGAATGAATATATATATATATACTATTGCAATACCACCTTTGCTAAGAATTTGGTATTTCTGCTTTTTTTAAAAAGAAACCAATCAATTAGATAGTAATGTGATCACCGCTCTAGGTGATGTGCAGTCAACACTATTGTTGCTGAATCCTCTCCAGTGTGGACCTCAAGCCAGCATCGGATAACAGAAGTTTCTGCCTCTAGTTATCACTACAGAAATCTCCTTATCTATCTCTCTGGGGACCCGGAATTTGAGCTAGCAGCTGCTTGGTTTTTTCTTATGCAAAAGTTGGTTTCTTTGGGATTTAGATTCTGCAGTTCCCAATAGGCTTAGAATTTGTCTTCCAGAGAAGAGGATATACTGTAATTCTGGGGGACAATTCTTTGTTGCTTTTGATAAATTTAGAAACAAATTCGGGGTTTCTTCTGGAGCTTGACCACCAAGTCGAGATTTTATAAATAAATCAATAAATCAGGAAGCTTTGACTAATCTCAGCAGAAAAGAGTCTGGGAAGATCTGCAGGGGGAAAAGAGAGGCAGTGAAATGCAGCTTTCCCTCGTGAATAAAAGCGCGGTCCTGTATAACAGTATTCAAAAATTACATTTATTTTGAAAACGCTTACTCCTATATCAATGCAACCTACAACAGTAATGGTATAATACCAATGTCTGCTTCGATTTCTAACAGGACTTTTTTTAAAAAAAACCCAACCATACATATTTCCTATTCGTTTCATTCATTCCAGAATAAATCAAAACATTAATAAGCTCTTTTGATTTATTCTGGAACACAGCAGAGGCTTCTTAGCATTTTGATAGGCTGTGCTACTTTTCTAAATAGTTCAAAACAATCTTGATTTGAGAAAGAGAGAGAGGAAAGATGAAACATTCCTTCTAGGATAGCTACCAAAACATGGGAATTGTTTGGATGAAAGTGGCCCCAAATTAGCCCCATCATTCAGCCTCATTCCTAATTTTTATAAAATCAATAGCTCAGAAGGTTTCAAAAAAAAAAAAACATCTTTAAGGGACAGAGGTCTGTTGGCTGGTGGACAGAGCAGAGCTCAAACTTCCAAGCCGGTGGAAATCAACTGTTTTTATTCACTTGGATAAAAAAGTTGGTGGCTTCCTTGCTCACTTCCCGGACTGCTGCCCGCCCTGGCCCTTCGATCTCTTTTCTGTTCCAACCCTTCTTCTTGGCCTTGACCGACAACACACAGGGCTTCCTTGGCACTTGGCATTCTGCCTGGGGACCGCATTAAATTTTCTCTCCCAGGCATTAGGCAAAGAGAATGGATTGGACAGTGACTTTCTGCATGAATGAGAGGCTTTTGGAGTGAGTGTGTGTTTGTGTGCGTGTGGGGCGGGGCGGGGTGGGGTGGGGGATAATCAGCTCTCCATCACTCCTGTGGCTTCCTTTAATGATCCTCCTCCCTCCGGACTGTTGTTTTCAGGACCCTGGACAGCGCACAGAGCCCTCCAAACACAAGGAAGCGCTTTATGGAGGAATTGTGGACACGGCGGGGAGCTCTCCAGGGTGCTGAAACAAACTCCGGGCAGTACGGTGGAGAAGATTCTACCTGCCTCCCTCTCTGTCTCTTTCTCACCCCCCTCTTCCCGTTTGCATCCAATCTCCACTGGAAACTCTCCGGCAGATCCTGGACAGGACGCTACATGCAGCTTTCAGCTCCCTTCAGCTTAGCTGCCTCCCGCTATGTTCTTTAGTCGGAGCCCTGTTTTTTTCCATGCCATGAAATACGCATTTTCATAAATAGACCTTGGCCAAGTGCTGGGTATGAAATTTTAATGAAGTCTGGATGTTGAGTGCTGCCTGGGGGGCCTTTGAGAATCATTTCAGTGCAACATTAGCAGGGCCCCTTCTCCTGCTCCCCCTTCCTCCCCATCGTTGCTCTTTCCAAGAGACATCAAACCCTCCACGGCTGAAGACAGGACACGCGCCCTGACTGGTTAGATCCCTTTCTTTACAGAGCAGGACATGGGGTGTGTGCTAGCAGCAACTCCCCCATCCGTAAAAAGAGCCTCTCTAAATCCTGCCTTAGGAGGAAGAACAAAAAGTGAAGGGATTGGGTGAGCATGAGCAAACCCACAGGTGCTTCTCCCACTCCCGTCCTAGTATTAAAAGTTTTAAATGTGCACGATGCAATATTTATCACCTGAGATAATAAAAAGGCAAGCCAGTATTTCCTCATTGCAAAATTCAAACAGCTTTAAGCAAAAATGCTTCTCCTGAGGAATCGATCTGGACTTGGAGGGTTGTTTCAGGAGGAAGCACTCCCCCAAATTGCAGGATCGTTTTGTTGTTTCTTTCTTTTCTTTTCTTTTTTTTTGGTGAGGAATATTTATCTGAGAGCATCTTTGGAAGGCCATAAAACAGCCCTCTCCTCTAAGGTGTGGCTGAAACAGGTAAGGGCTGTTTTCCTTTAAAAGGGAGGAGGCCTTCATTGGGGAAAGAGAGCCAGGAATTAAAGGGTAGTTATGAGAAAAGTTAAAATCTTTGGGAGATTATCGAAGCCGTTGTCTTTTATGTCAGAACAAGTCAACATTTCTCTGGGGGGGGGGGAACCCTCAAAATCAAATTTGCATTCATGTATTAATGTTTGGACCAGGATAAGACAGAACAATTCTTAATCTGAGTAACTGAACCAAATGCTTGTGGCAAGCAACAAGGGTTGTATTCCACAATTAAGAAAGGCAACTAAAGGGTTACTTGCTAATTTACTATAAATACCAGGCTTCCAGCTAACTTACCTCTTTTGCAGTCAGTTTTTATTTTCAGGTAAACTGCTTATCTAAACAACTGGCAATGTGGAATACAGTAGCAGGTTTGGTTTGGTTTCATCTGGTGTGTTGTGGTTTGGTTCGGTTTTAAGTGGAGGAGCTGTCAGGATTCCCATGGATGTTGGTTAGGAATTTAGCAGGATCAATTCCACAGATATTCCTCAATCCTGTCCTTCAGAGAAGGTGGAAACTTTCTCCTGCTGGATGAGAAATCTGACTAACAGTCATTTCCTATATGTAACATTTAGTAGGAAGTAAATCATTAGTAGACCGCAATCCCATATGGCCTGGGAGGAAGTTCGTTGAATTGAATGAGCCTTATTTCTCAGTAGACATGTCTAGAGTGCGTCTGGTAGACAGCTTTAGTGAGTTCCTTTACTCATAACAGTACTCAAGACTGCAGATATACAGCATTCTGTCAACCGCTCCTCCCAACGTCCCATAAATGTTGCCCTTAGCATCTATTCTTTGAGATGCATTGCTGAACCTAAGGTTCCTCTGAGCTGTTAGGATTAGCCCCTGACCCAATAAAAAGCCCACTTAAGGAGAAGCCACAGTCCCACTATCTGATGGTGGGAATGACTTTGGTGGCAAATCATTCCACTTGCTCAGCCTTTTGTTTCGTCACCCAGTGCTGGATTTGCTGTAGAACATCCTATTCTTTGAAGGATTGCATGGGTAGGAAGACTGCTTTGACAGCTAAGGAAAAATGTGTGTGTGTGTGTATTTGTGTGTGTATTTGTGTGTGCACAGAGGAAGTGTGTATATGTCTGTGTGCCTGTGTGCGCATGGAGGAAGGGAGAGAGTGGAGGAAGGATATGTCCCCACTACACTCTTTCTGATGTATCTATGCACACATATCAAATGACCTAGCAGGTTCAAGTTACTACTTTGCTTCCTTAAACTAGCCTTTCACAAATAGTGACTTTTAAAATGCATTGGACTATAAATACCATCACTTCCTGGATACCCCATGGTGGAGCATCGACTGATGGGACCTGTAGTCCAATGAATGCCAAGTTAAGGAAATCTGTCCAAATATAGCTTTATATACTGTATATAATTATAAATTTTAATAACAATAATGCTTAGGTCCTTGGTGAGGACCTGAATTGTTCAGTTCTCATCAGTCTTAGACTGAACTTAAGTACATATTCCCCACACATAACAAATGAAAAATTGGTGGGAAAATAGACTCGAAAAAGTAGTCGAAAATGTTACAATGCTGTGAGATTTCTGAATAGAAACTGAAAAAGTCTTGGCTCATAACACATCGGACTATAACAGCTAATCTCCATCCTAGAGTTGTGGGCTTTTCATTAATGATGGAATAATAATAATAATAATAATAATAATAATAATAATAATAATAATAATAATAATAATAATAATAATAA
>JANHJO010004221.1:98212-108792 GCA_032468235.1 Pseudoxyrhopus heterurus
CGTGTGGATTAATATGCCAAGGTTAACTAAAGAGGGCAATACTGTAGAGTAAGCACATTAGTTTCTACATCTTAGCGGAGAGATGTCACGCTAGATAGCAGCAGCCAGTCAATCTTGGCTGATTGTGAAAAGCTAAGCAGAGTCTGATCTAGTTAAAACTTGGATGGGAGCCCACTAGAAAATCCCACATCTTTAGTCTCGATTGGAAGGTCAATTAAACGCCCCCATCCCCCAATAAAGCAATGGCAAAGTACTTCACTAATATTGCCAAGAGAATGACATGAAGTCAAGATGAACTTGAGAGGTTCTCTTAATATGCCAGGGAGGAGCCACCAGGTTATGAACTGCTACATACACTCTCAGGAGTACCTTGATTAGGGACTGGATGCTCACCATCTACCTGCAAATTTGCCACCTTTTTAACAATACATGATACAGTTTATAGAACAATCGACTCTTGCCACAATGGCCAACCATTTTCTCTTAAAGTCCCAATTGCATTTCCCCCCCTTACCTGCATACACAATGCCATTGATCTCGACTGACATGCTAATGCTACTGGTACCATTGGCAGCCAGATTCATGGAAGAGTCTTGGCGGTTTTCTGCAAAAGAATAAAGATGGCTCTTTTTTTAGATAACAAAAAGTGATCTTTGTATGGCGAGAGATTAGCTTAAAGCAGCAATAAATTAACTTTGGGGCTACACATACTTGGCTTAGAAACTGGAAATGAAATGGGCAAGGCTGAAAATAAGGACATGTAAATATTGTAAATGGGAAACCAAGGCAATCTCTCAGCCACTTGGGTCATCTGAATATGCTTTAAAAAGATCCTGACCACTTGAATTTTTAATGGTATCATCAAAAGACACATATCAGTTTCCATTGACGCGGGAGGGTTGTAGACTTATAAAAATGACAGTGATTAGTTTCCGATTTGAGCGCTCAGTTATCAATCCAGGCCTAGTTAAAGCAGGATAAAATGATGCAGAAAAAATAACAGCTGGCAGAAATGAAAGGAATAATGCAAACTTGTTTGATTCCCATCATTTACATAGATTTTTTTAAAAAATATATTCTTTGTTATTTTTATTCATCACATTTACAAGGAGTCCTCATCTTATGGCTGTAGTTGAGCCTGGAATTACAATCATAAATAAGTCATTGTGGTTGTAAATTGAGGCACCATGTGACCAGACTTGATTTAAAAAAAACAAAAAACTTTTTTTTGCAACAGATGTTACACTAACGCTGTAGTTGTTAAGCAAATGCCACAGTCATAAAGCAAATTAATTTTCCCTGAAGGCTGCTTTTTTGCTGGAAACCAGAAGTAAACTCTGGAGAACTGGCCAAAAAAGTTGCAAATCACGGTCCTATGATTGCAGGACACTGCATAGAGCCATAAAGGTGAGCCCGTTGCGAAGTGCTCAAAATGTCACTGTGTGATTGTGGGGTATGTGTTATGTGGCCATCATAATTTCAAAAATGGATCATAAATAGCTTTTGGGAGGGTCCATCAAAACTTCAAAATGTTAAGTGACTGGTGTTAAGTTGAGTACTACTGTTCTGACCCAGCTCCCCAAACATGACAAATCCTCTGGCGTGAACTCAAAAGATTTCTTTATTAGGAATGCTGGCAGCCCTGGCAAAAGGTTTCTCTCGCAGGCTCACAAGTCTGTCCGTCTGGAAGATGAATAGTTGTCTGCCACACCTATTCGTCTCCGCCCCCTGCCTTTTATCCCCAGCGCTAGGGCGGAGCCTCACTAGCAGCGGTGACTCTTCCTTCCCCACGATCGGCCCACGGCTTTTCACTGCTCTCCTTGTCTCTGCCTTCTGCGCAGCCACATGTCAGGCATTGGATCCAGCTATTCCTCTTCTTCATCAACCACCTCCAGACCTGGAGGCTGTTGACTTTCCATCTGAGGGTTGACCAATGGCCCAGGCTCCGCCTCTCTCTCTCTCTCTCTGCCAGCTCCGTTCCCTCTTCCCCCTCGGAGCTCCCAGGTTGCCCTGATGCTGACCCTGCCTCCCACACCACTTCCTCCTCCTCTGATTCGGTTGCTGGAGGGGACTGCGGCCGACAGGCCACAACAACTACTGTATATAGCTGCCCATCTCACAAAACACGATTCTGAGCAGCATACAATAAAAAGACCATAAGAGAACTTTACTTGGGAAATAAACTTTCTAGCCATGGAGTCACACCTTTCTCCTTCGGTAATGGTTGTTAAAATGCTTTCTTAATGGGAGTGTTAACTACAGGTAGTCCTCACTGACCAACATCACTTGGGGACTGTTCAAACTTAAGGCAGTGCTGAAAGTAGAGACAGGCGCTCCTTAAAGCTAAAGCCAGTGCAGGGCGGACCTGATTCAAGCACTTGGCAACCAGCATGGACCTGATTCAAGCACTTGGCAACTTATCACCGTTTGTTACCTTCACAGCCAGCAAAGTCAATGGGGAAGCCAGCAGGAAGTCCCAAGTCGCAGTCATGAGATGTTCTATTTAATGACCACGATTGGTAAGTGAGGACTATCTGTACCCTGAATGCTTCAGGCTCCAACGTGAGGCAATCCTGAACAACCCTTGGGCTAAGGTGCATGGCTTCCATCCATTTCTGCCTCAAGTCTAGTATGGCTATCAGTCTTTGGGGAAAGGGAGGGAACACGCAGCAACCCACACCGACCTGGCGAGCGGGCCCCTTGACTATTGATCCGGATGCTCATCGGCAGCTGAGCGGTCATGGCGAGCAGGTTTTGCTGGATTGCCCGTTGCATCAGACGCTGCTGTTCATCTGTCACAAGGGCCATCTTCTTTTCCGGCGGCTCCCCTGATTCCAGCTTCTCCCGTAGCTGTTCCAACGCTGCCGCCTGTGCGGCTACAGCCGCTTGGGCGGCGGCTGCTTGCACAGCGGCAGCCTGCGCTGCGACGACGGGATGGCTTGCGAGGGAGACAGGAAGGCGGGTGGGCACCGCAATAGGAATTGCAGAATCTTCCTCTGGTGTGGGGGGAAAGTGAGGGGAGAGGTGACTACAATGGTTCTAGGGCTTCTTTGGAAAAAAAAAAAAGAAAGGAAGAAAACACATACACAAAATAGGTGTAGCCGGTAAAATTATAGTCTCTCTCTAGGAGACTGCTCCCATAATCTCAGGAAGGTAGTGTTAACAGAAGTAATTAAACTTAAATTGATGCAATCCTTAAAGCAGCTGCAACTGCTTTTTTTAAGGCTCACATGGAATCTTAAAAAAAAAAAAGGCTGGGCTTTTTTTTTTATGAATAATAGAGGTGCTGCACTTCTTTAGAAGGCCAGGTCCTGAAGATGAAACTCAAAGACTTTGGCCACCTCATGAGAAGGAAGGACTCCCTGGAGAAGAGCCTAATGCTGGGAGCGATTGAGGGCAAAAGAAGAAGGGGACGGCAGAGAATGAGGTGGCTGGATGGAGTCACTGAAGCAGTCGGTGCGAGCTTAAATGGACTCCGGGGGATGGTAGAGTACAGGAAGGCCTGGAGGAACGTTGTCCATGGGGTCGCGATGGGTCGGACACGACTTCGCAACTAACAACAACACTTCTTCAAGATCTGCAGTCCTTTCTTCCAAAAGAAAAGAGCACAGTCCTAATTCCTTACACGCTCAAGCCTTTCCATTTGGCCCATTTTAGCTTTTTTCCATGGGAAAGGGACTCTAAACTCTGGTGTTCATTTTAATGTTTCCCTCTGCAGCATCTTTAATCAGCAAGGTTCGGATGTCCTGAGCCCAAAAACCCGGCCTGCAGAATTTCATTATGGATCAACTTTTAGACTGGGCTCCAAATCTGGGGGTAAACATTAGCTGATTCAGGCAGTGCCCTCACAGGTAGAAGTCAACACCCAAAAAGGAATACGGAGCTTCTCCCCTCTGCCACACTGTGGTGCATTGTCTGGCTGCAGCCTTTTCACCTTCACTAAAGTTCTCCACTGCTTGAGCAATTGTATTGCCTGAATGAAGCTGCTTATGTTAAACGAGCAGGATTTTTATTGATGCATGCAACCCAGTTAGAACACTCTTGATCTGGCCACTGTGAACTTTAAAAGAGTATTTCTAGCTGGGGAGAATTAGGAAACCTACTAAAAGAGCCAACAAAAATATACTACAAACATTTTGAAGCCCACTACAAAAGGCAGAGCCTAACAGGATTTTTTCCCCTCGAAGTTCTGAGAAGCCCAGGAGCAAAAATGTTCATTTGGACCACCACAAACAAATCCTTTTTTTCTCACAGCATTTTATGTTAATGATATCTTTGTCATTGTTTTTATTAACCTGAATTAAGTCAATGATCCAGTAAATGAGAATGTGTGATTCTAGATTATATTTTAACTGATTACTTTTCACTCAAGGCAATGAAACACATTAGTCACGTCCTCATTTCAAATTCTTTGGATGGGCTGCATGTGGGAGAAAGTCAATTGCCTTTCTCCCAAAGTTTCTGTACAAGTAGTCCTCACTTAATAACAGGACCCCAAATTTCATTGCTTTGCAATACAGTGGTAAAGAATGTCACGACTGTGCCACTTAGCAACAGAAATTCTAGCATTTCTGTTGCTGTTGTTAAGTGAATTACCATGGGTCATTTAGCAAGGACATCATGTGGTTGCCATTGGCAACCTCCTGCTAACTTTATCATTGACTTTTTTTATTGTAGGAAGCCAGCAAAGGAGGTTGAAAATGGCCATCATGTGACTGCGGGACACTGACCATCTTAAGTACAAGGACTGGCTGTAAGTACTTGTTTAGGACTATCCTAAGTTCAAACGGTCACTGAACAAGTAGTTGTTAAGTGAAGACCACCTGCATCCCATCTTTTTAAGGAAATAGCAGACAAGGGCACTAATAGAACTTTTAATGACTACATTTGAGGTGCTAGAAAGCCTCTCCCCCGCTAATTTTCCCATTATATTTGATGTGAAAAGCCCCACCTGCTAATTAAGAGATCAGCATACTAAATTCACTCCAACTCAGCACCAGTTAATTACATCTGCAGTGCTTAAATGAAGATATAAAGAAATTCCATCACCTGGTACCCTCCGGTCTTTGAACTTCTCCTCCCACCATTTTTAGCCTAGCACAGCCCCTGGGGATTGTGGGAGTGGAAGCCACCGGGAAGACTCCTTGAAATGTATAACACGTCTCTCTCGAGAGGGTGCAAAGAGTTACCTTTCTTGATTTTTGGAACAGGGGCAATGGGGCTGCCATTGGTGGCGGAGGTCAGTCCCAAGGTTGATACTTGAAGCTTGGGTGAAGACAACATGGTGTGAGTGCCACTGGGAGAATAGGTAAAGATTGAACCACTGAATCCTTGCCGACGGCCCTCTCGCCGGTTGCTGTCAATGGCTGCTTGGAGTTCATTGGGGTTGCTCAGCCCTCTCTTCTCACACTCGTATGGATATAAGTACTTCATATATCTTTTGGAGACAAAAAAGAGACATAACACAAAAATCATGGCTGCTGAATTTAATAGAACCCCAAGAAACAGCAGCAATTTTTTAAAAAATTATATTTTAAGTCTGCCAATGTATTACACTGCTGAATTTATATAATTCTGTCTACCAAAGCAATATAGGTAGTCCTTGCTTAGTGACTGCTTGTTCGGCAATCATTCAAAGTTACAATAACACTGAAAAAGGAGGTTTACAACTGTTACTCCAACTTGCAGCCGTCGTGAGGAATCCAGGGTCATGTGATTGAGATTTGGGTGCATGGCAACCAATGTGCATTTACGGAGACACTCTGTCCTGCGGTCGCAAAGTCACCATTGGCAACCTTCACAGCTGACTTCCTACAAGCAAAGTCAATGGGAAAGCCAGCAGGAGATTGCAAGTCGCGATCATGAGACATTGCATTTAACAACGATGGATGCTTCATTTAACAACTGTAGCCAGAACTGATGCTGTAAGTTGGCACAGTCGCGTGATATTTTACTTTACTTTTACTCAGCAACAGAGTTACTGGTCCCAAGGGAGGACAACCTGTATTGGACACAGTGGCATGGGCTGGTTTTTAAGAGATAATAATAGTTTAGTGTAATCCAAAGTACCAAATATGGCTCTTAAGGAAGGAGCTCTTTTTGTTTTATCTGCTTTGAATCCTCAATTGATTTTGCTTGTCAGTAGCTGGGAAGTTGCACATGAACCAGAACAGTCCAACCATTACAAATGCATGCCGATTGCCAAGTGCCCAAACTTCGATCTCATCACCATGGAGATGCCATGACGTTTTTATAAGTACCGGTTGTAAGTCACTTTTTTTCAGTGCCACTGTAACTTTGAACTGTTGCTAAATGAATGGTTAAAGCTAAGAACTACCTGTTTTTGCTTAACACATTCTTGAACATTTATATAGGCATTAAAATTGATCTCCCTTACCAGTTTGTTATAACAGCTGTAAGAAAGTGCATGAATTTGCTATTCAGAAACCTATATATGATTGCTATGTGAGTCCATGGTCTGGCTTTCATGGCTGAGGCAGGACTAGAACTCATCTCCTGTTTTCTAGTCTGGTGCCTTAACAACTAGACTCTCCCCTTCTGATACATCTGGCAAATTTTGATTTTCTGATCACGGATTGGGAATCTTCATTGAAATGCTGTGTACACAGCTATGCTAATAAGAAACCTAGCTGTTAATTAAAAAAAACCACCTTAATATTCTCATTCCATCCACATCGGCTTTTCTCCCTTTTCACAGCCAGGAGGCTGTGAGTTCTAGTTCACTTTAGGCAGGAAAGCAAAGTGGGTGACTTCGGATCGCTCTCTCTCAGCCCAACTCACCTCAGCTTGTTTTTATAGGGAAAATAGGAGGAGGAGGAAGGAGCATTTTGTGTGTGTTCACCACCTTGAGTTATTTATAAAATAAATGTGGGATATAAACAAACAAACAATCCAATATCAAGGACATGGTTGTGTCAGATTCATTGTTTTGGAAACTTTTCTTGGAACCTATTAAACTGAGGAGGAGAGGAAGGATGTTTCAAATAAATATTTCAGATCAATATTCCCTGTTTTGTCAGATGCTCAGGATAATTTGCTCCAAAATTCAGACACTTCCGTTTCCAAGCTCTATATTAGTGGTGAAAAAATGCTGCTGGTGTTCTTTTAAAGGCTCCCGGCTTTTAAAAAGTTAATAGCTCTCCTCCTACTCCTCCCCCCCCAATCCCAAATCCCCTTCCGCCACCTGGTTTTCTGAATTCCAGAGTAATTAACTTTAGTGTTGATTAGGGTGGATGAAAAGATGGGGGAAGGGAACGGAAAGAAGTCAGAGAGAAAGGGCGGAACAAGGTGGAAGGCTCCTATTTTCTGATTCTACTTCACAAACTCGGATAATGGTTATCAGGACACATTTGTTCCAAAATCCTTTTAATATACTGGAACTGATCACTTTTCTATAGAGATTAAAATTCGGGGGGGGGGGGGCATATAGCCGGTCTTCTCTACAGGCTGCAGTCTGATATTCAAGCCTTTTCAGCCTGGTGCTAGCCATAAATATTGGATACAACTCCCATTACCTCAAATCAGCATGGTCCTTCCCCAGTCTGGGGAATTTCCTGCAGGTCAGTTGCAAAGAGTAACAAAAAATGTGGTAATCTTTTTCTTGAGGGGTCCTTGGTGCTCTCTGAAATTGGTTGTTTTCTTGCAGATGTTGAATTTATATTTACCGACAAAGAAATAAAGGGTATATATCTATTTCAAGCTAATTAGCTCTCATCAGCTAGCCATACTCTTCTGGGATTCGAACCCGGGCTACGGAAGCAGTATGCTCCATCTCATATTTGGGTAGACCAGGTTGCCCTGATAGACCGGTCTCACTGAGGAAAAAACACTTTTTCTTGCAGATGTTTCATTACCCTTCAAAGTATTGATGATGTTACCTAGTCTGGGCAATGAAACATCTCCAAGAAAACAACCAAGCTCAGAGAGCACCAAGGACCCCTCATTTCAATCCTGAGCTACAAATATTCTCCTTTATTGGAATCTTTTTCTAACAGGACTGGGAGAGGTTCCTCCATTTATTGTTGTATAGTCTTCATGCACAACAGTCATTTTTCCACTAAAACCAATTCTTCCTCTTTCCCTATACAAACATTGTTCCCTAAATGCCTTGACCCGCCCTGAAGTCAGGTTGGGGAAGGCACCTCCTGAACGTCCTCCTGTCACTTACTGGGTCCGCAGTGTGAAGGCGGCGCTGGTGATGGAGGTGGGCAAGTTCAGACCTTTGGTGATCTCCCTCCACAGCTTCTTGTTGATCACTTCCACCAAGCCTCCCTTCTCGGTCACCAGAACGTAGAGCATATAAAGATCCAGCACCTGCTTCGCCATGATCGGAATTCGGTTCACGGGGGTCCCTATGTTGGGGGGAAAGTGGAAAAGAAGGAAAAAGTGATGGGCAAGCCAACAATCAACTAGGATGGCGACTTCCAACATCAACCAGGATCCAGATTTTTATTTGTTAAATAGTTTTCTCACGATAACAATATTTGTGCATCATTTCTGCTTCTATGAAGTACATCATATGCAGTTCTTAAGTTGGAAGAATACAGAAAATAAACTCTGAAAGGAAAACCATTATTCTGCCTGTGTTACAGCTTAGGGAAACAAAACAACACATTAATGAAAGGCCACCGAGGCAACTTGTGGCAGAGGTAAAATTCAGTTTCCCCCCCCTCTGAAACGCGATTCAGAAGTAGCTCTGTTTGTTGAGGTTAAAATTGTCGGTGTTGAACAGCCGGGCAAAATTGCCACAACTGATGGGGCAGATTTCAGTCTTATATCCCGGAGATAATTCAGAAGCCCTGTGATGATGAACACCATGTCCTGAAAGTCCTCTAGATACTTTTAATGAGATTTGCTTCTCCTAATGCATGTTGCTTAGAAACAGTGTCAGGCAGGACAGCTAACCCTTCATAGTTTCTCCCTCTGCTCCACTCACTTGGCCTCCAATCCCAGTACAGGCCAGTAGCCTCATAGACACCCAAGTATTTATAATGCAGCCTTGTCTTGGAATGCAAAGAAATACATACTAAAAACGGAGCGGGGGGGGAATGAGGGAGGAATGATTACAGAGAAAGGATGTAATTTCTAGCAGCCTGTACTTGCCTGCAATTTTGCAAACTATAGCAGTGGAGCTATTCACACGTTATTAATACTCCTTTCTAAAATATAATCACAGTTCTGACTGCCCATATCAAAGAAAATGCCATTTTCTTTTCTGCAGCACATGGGGACCTCTGCGGCACCTGACTGCCTTAACACAGTTTTGAAAAGGCTGTTTCATTTAAAGCAACTGCTCAATAGAAACAAAAAACCTCCATTATCTCTGTGTTTGGGGTTTTTCTTGAAGTTTGGCTAGGCTCCATGTTCTCTACGAAGTGCCATGCATTTATCAGCAGAATCTTTTTGCTTAGTGTGCATTTATTTAAGCCACAATAATAAAGAAAAACATGTATCCAGGAACCCACATTGAGCAACAAACAGGGACAGGTGAACTTTGCAGATTTGTGAAATTATGCAAGTTACAAAACTTGTTTCATGCCTTAAATTTAAGGACCGGCATTGGCCTCGGGAGGCTTTGAAGCCTTGCCAAGAAACCTTGATATTACACAACCCCTTCTTCTACCTTCACCTTATCCATGCTTGCAAGCATGCATGAAAATACTTAAAAAAAAAAAATGGTTGTAGAGTAATGCTTGTGGGGTAAACTAAAAGCTGAACCCTCAGGTAACCGTTTGTAGTTGAGTTCACCCCATTTTTATGGACAAATTCCTATCCAATCACTTCTGGGTTACAGGCTATCTGTGCAGAACAGGAAGAGCTCACTTTCCATGGAACCAGATGGTGTTTTTGGTCTCTTTGAGAGATTTTCTATCCAATTAGTCAGTGGCCTGGCAAAGACCCTAGTCCAGCTCAGCAATAAGCAATCTTCTGCGCAGTACACCAAGTGAATGGGGCCAGATCTGGTTAGGGGACGAGTTTTAACGGCTGAGATTCTTAAATCCCTCCGAAGCATAAGACCTTGATATCTAAGACCAAGTGTTTCTCAACCTTGGTCTTAGACTTCAACTCCCAGGATTCTCCAGCCAGCCTTCAGGGGTTTGACAACTGGCATGTATTTTATGAAGGCTTCGGCGTCTCAGGGCCTTGTGCCATTTGTCACCTTCCCAGCCGGCTTCCTACAACCAAAGTCAATGGAGGAAGCCAGATTCATTTAATGACTGCATGTTTCACTTAACTGAAGTGATAATGCTTAACAGCCATGACCAACCAACCCAAAAAATAAATAAAATAAAATCAGGCACAAATCACTTAAAAACCATCTTGTTCAGCAATGGAAATTCTGATCCCAATTGTGGTTGTACATTGTGGACTACCTTCATAAAAACAGGCCGGATCTTTAGGATTAACCATTCTCTCTTCCAAACCATTGAAGGGTGTGAAAAAATGGAAAGGGTGTGACAATCCCTCTATATTTCTGGAAACCTCTGCTGTGCGAAATGAGCTACCCTAGCCTGCAAGATGTGAAACGTTTATTTATTCCAGCCTGCACTGGGATAGTT
>JANHJO010004222.1:13591-25186 GCA_032468235.1 Pseudoxyrhopus heterurus
TCTTCTTATGTTCTTGATGAATGTATTTTACTTTATCTTATTTTCTTCTTCTGTACACTGAGAGCATATGCACCAAAAACAAATTCCTTGTGTGTCCAATCACACTTGGCCAATAAATAAATTCTGATTCTGATTCCTTCTATTTTCCCTACAATAACCCTGTGAGGTAGGTTGGGCTGAAAGAGAGTGACTGGCCCTAAGTCATCCAGCTGGCTGTCTTTGCTAAGTTGGGACTTGAACTCATAAGATTTCTGATTTCTAGCCTGGAAGCCTTAACCACTAGACCAAACTGGGATTGGATATTCAGACCTGACCTTGTTTTTGGACTTTCAGGAAAAAAATGGCTGTGCAATAATACAGATAATGAATCATGCGGAATGGGACAACTTGCTGTGGACAACATACCATAGCCAACTTGCCACAGTCAACTCACCTCAGGACAATTTGCCATGGGCAACTTACTGCAGGACAACTCACTATGGGACAATTTAACACTTCTATTTAATTATTTAAAGCAAATAAAAATTATTTTAATTTTTGCCATTCACATTTCATTCTGTCCCTCTTTTTGCATACTTTCTTTAATGATTCTATTCCATCATTTCTTTGATATTAGTGTCACTCTTGTCCGCAGTTATCCTGTGGCAAGATGGCCATGGTGAGTTGTCACAGACCCTTAATTATGTTCTTCAGGAGTGTAAGGGGCAGGCATTTTTTTCAGTCTGTGGAAGGGAATATATTCATTAATAATATTTTTCCCACCTAGGACTATGGGCAAAATAGTGTGTCCCATAACATAGTGTAGTTACTAGAGAAATGTTTTGTTTCTAGGTTTAGAGATCTTAAAGACATAATTTAGCTGGTTTAACTTGCATGGCATAATACATTCACTCCCTCTTACTTGTTTTATTTAAATGGCACAATCAGTGATCAACCATTCTGATACTGAATTTCTTCAATAATAATGCAATGTGCCCCAGAGTCTGCATCTAAAGCAGTGGCCCCCAATCTTTTGGGCACTAGGGACAGTTTCTGTGGAAGGCGTTTTTTTCATGAATGAGGGGCATGGTTTTGTGAGCTGCCTAGATCCCATGCATGCACAGATGGGGCTTTGCTCGCTGGTGTGGCCTAGTTCCTGGCTGTGGATCAGTGCTGGTCTGCTATGCAGGGGTTGGGGACCCCTGACCTAAAGGACATAAATTGACAATCCATGCATAATACCGATTCCTATAAAATATTATTTGCTTTACATATGATGTTGCTTATTTGAAAGCATATAGAATGACATTACACCAGAGGTTCCTATACCTTTTTGACTGATAACTCACAGTGTTTCAATAATTCTTTTCACAGCATCAAGCTGTTCTGTATTAAAATATGTAACCATCCATATAATTATGAAAAATAGTCTCAGCAACACCTAAGTTGAGAGGTTCATCTTAGTGGCATCTGTAGAGCCAATGTCCTTCAGATTTGTTTAAATATTTAAAAAGTTCCATAATTTATTTTCTAACACAGAACAGCATAGTTTTGATTTATAATAAGGTGTAACAGATTTAAAACAATGCAAACATTTGCCATAGAATATATTTTCTTTGTATATAAAAAGATTTTACTCACTTTCTTGTCAAATTATCTAAACATGTTTTAATGTAGGTATTGTAATAATTTATTTGATCTTCATAAAAAGCTTTCTTGGAATTGAATGCATTCAGTGTCTGCTGAAGTTTTACCAACTCTGCTTTTCGATGTTGTCTGTATCTTCTTTGATTTCTGATATCCTAAAAAATCATTTCAGAAGAGGAAAACTCATTTCCTTACTGGATTTTTTAAAATCTGCAAACAAACCCTACCTTAGAAAGCAGCAAGAATAAAGTAAGATTTTATGAAAGGAATGATAGTAATCTGAAGGGTAATTGCTATTTATGCTTTTACAGGTAATTCTCAACTTGCAACCACAACTGACCCCAAAATTTCTGTTGCTAAACAAGGCAGTTGTTAAATGAGTTGTTCCATTTTACAACCTTTCTTGACACAGTTAAGTGAATCACTGCAGTTGTTAACAACATGGTTGTTAAGTAAATCTAGCTTCCCCATTGACTTTGCTTGTCAGAAGATCACAAAAGGTGATCACATGTCCTATGGACATTGCAACCATCATAGGTATAAGACAGTTGCCAAGTGTCCAAATTTTGATTACATGATCATGGGGATGCTGCAATGGTCATAACTGTCACAAATGGTCATATGTTGCTTTTTCAGTACCACTGTAACTTCAAACGGTCACTAAACAACTGGTTGTTAATCAAGGACTACCTATATTGGCAAAGCACTTGTTCATTTATTTATTTAGAAAATTTATATGGCCACTTACTCACTTACAGTGACTCTAGGCGGCTTATAAGCAATAGGAACACAATATAAAATATAATCTTATTTAAACAAAATGCTCATTTTGATGTTACATACTGTTTAATTTCATCTAGACATAACCAGTATTCAACACTGAGATTCAATATTGGTATTTAGGAAGCAAGTAACTGGGACATTTTGCTATTATTGAGAAGCTGAATGCACTATACATTTCTACATAGTAATTGCAAAACCGTTCTTGTACATTAAAAATGAACACTATGTATGAATCTTTCCAATTCAGGCAACTGAATTGAACATATTGAAGCTGCATCATGTAGTTAGTTACCAAAATTGTTTTTGAAGTATAGTTCAGAGAATAACTCACTAAGAGTCATTGCAGCATGAACATGCAGTCAAAATAAGTTTATAATAACATATAACAATTATATATTTAAAATTCATGAACAAATATTACATTCAGATATCCAAGCCTATCATTTCTTTAACTTACTAGGAATATTTCATCAATGCTTATATTTCACTTTACAACATGCTATTTTACTAAAAATGAACCTATTATATTCAAAATGGAAAGCAGAAAACAATTGGAAAAATGTAATAATATTGCTACAACCTTCGCTATTTCATTGATGATTTCTTGATATTTGTTTTCAGATGAAACCAGCCCAGCTTGTTCCAATGTTCGCAGGTTTCTCTGGATTTTTCTTTTCTTTTGTTCTAATGGTAATTGCCCTTCTTCAAGAATAGATCGACTATGTTTCATTTTCTCTGGTGTTTTAGAATCCAAAATTGCACGTTTTTCTATTATTTTCATGTGTTCAGTTTCCTAAGAAAAAACAGCAGTTCACATAAGATTATATACTGTATGTAAGGAACGTGGTGGCTCAGTGGCTAAGACGCTGAGCTTGTTGATCAGAAACGTTGACAGTTCAGCAGTTCGAATCCCTAGTGCTGCGTAATGGAGTGAGCTCCCATTACTTGTCCCAGCTTCTGCCAACTTAGCAGTTCGAAAGCATGTAAAAATTCAACTAGAAAAATAGGGACCACCTTTGGTGGGAAGGTAACAGTGTTTGGTGCACCTTCGCCATTTAGTCATGCCGGCCAAATGACCACGGAGATATCTTTGGACAGATATCTTCGGCTTTGAAACGGAGATGAGCATCGCCCCCTAGAGTCGGGAACAAGTAGCATGTATGTGCGAGGGGAACCTTTACCTTTACTGTATTTATAGGCAAACAAAGATTACCTTTTATATAAGCAAGCTTATATGTTCATATCAGAATTAAGAATTGCATACTCTTATCTTTTCAACTATACACAACACCAGTACATCTAACAAGAATATTGGTCAGGGATCAAGAAAGATTCAGCAATAAAGACAGACTTTGTGGTGACGTGGCAGCAGAGAGTGAGCTCCTGTGGCTGAGGGCAGACTTGAATCCAGAATGCCTGAGCTTTAGTTTTTAGTTCTTATCTCTAAACTGGTTTCCTTACCAGGAATAACCATTTTTAAAAGTGGATTAAAAAACAAACCTAAGGTAAGAGGTATTTTTTAGTTCTGTTATTACAGCACAAATATTTCCTAACAGACAGATATAGCACGTAAGGAAACCAGTATAGTGGTTAAGAGTTTATTTATGTTCCCCAATCTCTTCAACATTTCCTTTATAACCATTCTTCTAGATACTTTCTTCTCCTTCTCCAAATATTTTTATATTTGGATAGTACTCCAGCAATACATCTCTGTAAATATTTCTGTAAAGGGCTGAAAGCAACTTGCATATGGACTTCTCTTGATTTTATCCCCACAATAATTATGCTGGGAGGTAATTTGGCTTGAGAGAAAATAAGTCATCCAGTGAGTTTTTATGTTTAAGTTTCAATTATTAAAAGTCTTCTCAGTCCAAAATCTTAATGACTACAGCATTTTGACATCTATTTTCTTAGAGTGATGTTTGTAAGTTAGGTAGAGCGATATGTAAAAGCATGTAAACATAAATACTCTCATGCAGCTCCCGACATTTTCTCAGAATGTTTTTGATCTTTCTATCCAATCACATATACCATGTTGAAGGAGAAACCTCTCACTAGAGAACAAATAGTGACATCCCAATTTGCTGAGATCAGGGAGATTCTAACCATGATTTCCAGCCAGTATTGTCTGAAACACTGGGTTCTGTAGTTCACTGTGTCTTGAAGTCCTCAGGTTAGAGAAGGACAAACTATTGTGTCTAGGGAATATCCTGCACTAATCATACTATCCTAGCTTCTAAACGAAGGAAGAAGAAAGACTCAAGAGTGCTAATTATGTTATTGGAAATAGGGCAGAATAAACATAAAATGTACTTGTTATTCAATTATTCTCCAGAATAGAGATGACTACTTTAAGAATATATTCACTTATTTGTGTTTTACAATATTATTTAGGAATCGAAATGTTCAGATTCATACAATGGTTACCTGAAGTTCAGAAGCTGGTATTTCCAGAATTTTTGCAAGTGACTCCCCAGGCTGAGCTTGTATTACATCCATAATTAGCCTTTTCGTTCTTAATGAAACAGTCAGAGAAATTGTGATTAATGGATAGTTATTAAAGACTGCTACATTATTTTTTATATAGATATCTACTAAAAATATTTCTTACTGTATCAATAGAGTCTCCTCATATAAATATGGATCCTCCCTGAGGATTACTATATAAGACCTAGTTGGAGAGCCCACTAACTCTAATGAAAAATGTGAATATATAATCAAAAGAGGGGATATAGTTATCTGAAGGCATGAGGGAACGCAACCTATCCAGGCAAAGAATTACACAATGAAATCTAGAAACGATGGCAAGCCCTTTCAACCCTGATGAATTTTCAGACTACCATAAGCCAATCTATTCTTGTTTAATTGTGGCTTTATGTTGATTGATTTCTGTAGTATGCTCTCTGGAAATGTATGTATGAGCCTTCGAATTAACATTGACTCCTGGAATTGCCTGGACAGATATCTCCCTGGTGTATGACTCACTTAATAACTGTCTTGTTTAGCAATAAAAATGTTTGGCTCAATTGTAGCTGAAAACTATTTGTATTGCTTTTTCCTTCAGTTGTTTATGAACTGCACTTGTCATGCTTTTTAATAATGGCATAATTTGTTCACTGTTGTTTCAATGAAAGGCCTAATATTTAGATTAAGAGTAAAGGTATAATTCTGCCTCTTATACATGTTGTATCTGGCAAGTAACTTTGGAGTGAAATGGTAAAATAAAATTCTTTTTTAAAGAAATTTTAACTAAAAGTTTTACAAAGAGCATCAGAACCAACATAAACTAATAAAGAACAAAAACAACAAAGAAAGAAGAAAAGTGCAGAAAGAAAAAAACAGTAACAGAATCCTCTGATTTCCTTTGCAGCAAATGTAATTATAAAATTATCTGAGTCTATGATTACAAAGGAAAGCTCATTCTTTTCTATTCAAAGATTATATTCTTGATTATCATACAGAAATGTAGTGTGTATGCATATACATATTAGGCCCATGAAGAATTCCAGATTCTGAACACAAAAATCTATCTGGCATAGCATAGCATCTGTCTGCAATTCCTTAAGGCAACTGTATCTTTTCCCAGGATAGTGCAGGTGCTGCAAGGGGCAGTGTGAAATCCCAGGAAAAATTAGAGCAGTAAGTAATTGCAAACAGGTGCTGTATTCATGCTCCCAAACATCATAAAGCACACCACATGTAGATAGAACATAGACAGATAGATCAATCACAACACATAGAAATAACCTGGAACTCCTTCTCTACTAAGAACTAAATAGCAGCAGTAGGAGTTAATTTTCATCATATTCCCACAGAATGTCTGCGTGCTTTTTTAAATAGGGTACTTTAAATATTTCTAACTATACAAATTCAAGGCAGATGTTTCCTCTGGTTTCCTGAAAGTCTAATCTATATCCTGCTGCTCAGTGTCTTTTTTATATTAGCTTATCATGAAACCACTTCAGTGTTCTTTCTTTGAACTTTCCAATAGCATTTTAATTTAGATACAGCCATATACCATCATACACTTAATAACATGACAGGAATGAAGGAAACTTCTAAATATGTATCACTGAGCATTTGTGATTTTAAGAATGATTATAAAACTCAGTATTAAACCTACTACCTATTGGGCTTAAATAACGTTTTCATATACATACAGACATATTTATTACTGCCTAACACTTCTTCTGATCATGTAGTTAAAGTCTACATAAAGATTTTCAATCGCTAAAGAAACCAATTATTAATAGCAATAGCATTAGATTTATATACCGCTTATCAGTGCTTTACAGCTTTCTCTAAACGGTTTACAGAATCAGCTCCCAACAATCTGGGTTCTCATTTTACCTCAGAAGGATGGAAGGCTGAGTCAACCTGGAGCCTGGTGGGATTCGATCAGCCAAACTGCTGATCGGCAAGTCTGCAGAGTAGTCTGCAGTACTGCGTTCTAACCACTGCGCCACCGCAGCTCCCTCTTACTACGATTCATTGACAAAAGCCTTTTCAATACCACATATTTTTAAAACATACTTTATCATTAGGCCCTTAATGTCTTGTTCTTCCCCTTCCCGTAAATCATATTTCCTGGTCAGTGAAAGAGAAATTTCTGTTTTAACAAGTTGATTTAAAGTATTTTCCTTGTTAGGATCATTGGGATCAATAGCTCCTTCCCCTGCAAAGAAAAAAAAGTTAGTGCTTCTAATTTTTGCTTATGAAATTTTAAAAAAAATGCAAAGTCAGAACAAAAATAGAGAAAGACAACATGACATAGATAATGCTTACTTTAAAAAAACTTTCCAATGAGAGAAAAAATTCAGTAAGATTTTGTGTATGAACTACACAAAGTAAATTCGTAGTTCAATTACTTAAACATGTTATTCAGTTGTATAGTTATGGGAATAAGAGAGATAAGAAATTTATAGACAGCTTTGACTGTATGCTACATGCTATTCTGATTAAAACAAGTAACTCTGTGGATTGCTTTTGTTAAAGATTTGACTAGCATACACACAAGATACTGGAGTTTCCCTGACATTTCTCATACGTGATATGATATTATTGCAGATCTGTGAAAAAATATAATTTTCATTTTTATTAACTTAAAAATATGAATTATCTGCAAAGACACTTAACAGCTTGCAAAAAATGCACCTGTGCTTTTTCTAGTAATCAGTTCTGGTATTAACTTTTGATTTTCATATTTACATATGCATATGCAGATATGAATCTTATATACTTTTGAGCAGGCAATATGCCAGATTTTTAAAAAAAATGAATCTAAAATCACTTGCCGATAGAAAGGAAGATGAACCTACTGATTACATTGAATCACAATGAGACTTTAACTGTATTGCTAGTTCTAAACGGGAAGAAATATATATATTGAGAATGCTGGAAGAAGTTAAAATGTGTCTTTCAAATCTTTACTTCTTAAAATGAAAGTAGTGTTAAGGAATAAGAATGTTGAGTAACAAGTCTGTAGAGCATCTCTTACTATCAGCTTCTTTCCTAGAAGACATTTGCAGATATAGAGAAGAAATGTCTTGTTATGCTTCTATCCAGGCTCCCAGACCAAACCTTAAGTAGAAAGTGGACCACCTCATAATCTTCTCTTTATTCATTCTGAACTTGATTTCAACAAACGTACCCTATTCATGACTATATATTCACTTGGGCAACACCTCAGTTACGCTGTTAAGAAAATATATGCATTCAGTCCACTTTGATGTGGTAATTCTCTGATTGAGATCTTGTCACTGTATTATGTCCAGGACCTTATACAATGTTCTCTTTTGTGTGTGTGTGTGTGTGTGTGTATAGTTATGCAGCTTCCAAGAATCCTGAGAACTTGCATTAACTCAACAAAAATATTGCTCTCGTTTAACAGATATTGTTTTAAATCTATGCACAGGTTATATCCAATCTTTTAGTTGCTCTTTGGGGTTTTTGTTGTATTTTCTTACCAAGAAAAGTCTCTACATCTGGAACTTCCCCCAACCCTTGTAACAGTTCATTTAAGACATCATTTTGGTCTGGAGCAATGGCATCCTGATGTTCTAACAACAGCTGCAAATGAGATTATACTTGTTAAAACTACTGGAACAAATCTGATGTTTCCCTATGCTAATAAATATTTAAATACATAACAGAACCAGAATGATAATAATATAAATGGAAATAATCACAAAATCAAAAGTGATCATAAAAAAGCACTTCAGGAGACATGGTAGAAGTAAATGCAATATGTATTCATACATAAAAATGCAAAAGTCATATTCATATGGAAGAAATTATTTCACATGAACAGGAAATAAATCACTCCATTTTGAAATGTCTCTTCAATGCCATTTTAGGACTCAAACAACAGAAAGAATTTATGTACAGGAAAGAAGATACAGTCCTAAAATAGATTCTTAAATTCTTGAATTGTAATTTATTCCACCAATTTGTTATTCAAAACTACTATTGCATATGCAAAAGTATGTTCTTCATCTGAAAAGATTATAGAATTTTTAAAATTAATAGTACTGTTCTTCACTTTCATATTAATTGGATTTGGTTAATAGAGAATTGTCACAATCCTAAAGATATTTGGCACAAAAATCACATAAATTATTAGTGAATGAAACTAATATCAAATGTTTGATTTGAAGAATTCACTGAGAGAGGATTCTATTTAATAGTTTTCAATTCTCTATTACAGGGTTGTCAAACTTTATTTCATTGAGGGCTGCATCAAGGCTGTGGTTGACCTCAGGAGAGCCGGGCGGGCATGGCCGACTGGGTGGATGTGGCTAACTGAGTGGGCATGGCCAGCTTGATGCCACTCACTGGGCGTGACCAACTGGGTGGACATGACTGACTGGGTGGGCATGGCCAGATTGATGCCACTCCCCAAACTGCTTGCATGTCTCCTCTTCGCACTGGGTAGACCGGGCCAAAGCCACGCTGGCCTGATGTTTCCTCTTCGCATTGGGCAGACTGGCCGAAGTGATGCGGGCTGGCCTCTTACATTTTCCAGGATGGCCCCGCAGGCTGATCTGACATCACAAGCCGAATCCGGCCCACAGGCCTTGTGTTTGACACCCCCGCTCTATTACAAATGTATTGCTCCTACAAAATACCTCATTTCACAGTTGAGAATTTTAATAGATTTTGGATGGCATCTGCTGGCAGAAAAAACTATGTGCCAATAAACTATGAGAGGACAATTTTTTATTGTCCCCAGAACTGAGGAGCCCCATTGGAAAAAATACAAAATAGGAGGAAATGGGAAATTATTATCTCCCTCTCTCCAGTGGAGGATTATTTTGTTCAATATGGTTTGCCACATTTCATCTTGCTATTATGGGAATGTTTTTTCTAATTTTTCACAATAGTGTCTTTCAAAATCATTGTTCTAAAAAACAAAATGTTCTCTGGATTTCTCTAAAGTTCCAAATGTATTCCTATAAAAATATTACGTATTTCAGTTTCAGGAAACTAATCAACATGGTTTAAAACTCAGGAATACTACCAAAAAAAAAAGGTTAAAGGTCAAAAAGTAGTTAAAATTTATTATGCTTTTTAAATGTTTAAGCAATAATCTCAACCAAATGTTTTTAGAAAAATGTGCTGCATTAACTTTTCAACCATGCTTTTCCACCAGTCAGCAAGTATTAGCACTATCAGAGGAACTATAACTACAGCCATAAATAACTATTAGAGATGCAGCTATGTTTCTTCAACTAAGTCCAAATTATCAACCTTGAGAGAAACATTAATTTATAAACAGAATGACCATCCAAATTTATTTCCTCTAATTAACTTGCCTACAATCAGTAATTTACTTGTGGTGTAAGAAATAAGGAAGACTATGATAATAAATAACTTCCATTAAATAATCATCATTATTTAACATTTCTCAAATTGTTATTTAAGCACTCTGAATATCATAACATTATAATTTTACAAAATCTAGTTGTCCTAAACTTAAATTATCTGCCTATGGTATTAAACTCAGAACTCTGAAGATCAGATCTGAATAATTCTAATCTTTCAGGAGGTTTCAGGAGGATAAATATTCAGTCATTAAATTATATCACATTTTTATGTTGTAAACAGGAAAAAAACTAAGAGAACTAGAAACATTTTATAAAGGAGTAAAAGGGAGATCTGAAATTAAATTTTAGATGTTCCATTGCACCACTGCAGTTCCAGTTTTCTCCTATTTGGGTTGTCCATTATATTTTTCTTGTAATATTTAAATAAGGCATGGTTATAATGGTTATGTATGGAACCCAATGACCATTTGTGTTCTTTTTAAATATTTCTTTATACATATATATAGTTTAAAACTAACATTCTGAAGATAGGGGATGCCTACCTACCTCTCCAGAAGAAGAGAACAGAAAAAGTCTAATTAAAAAAAACACAAAGGGGACGCTGCTGGGACATTCCCAACTCTTCCGCTGCGAATTAATGAGACAATTCTATTAGCTGGGCCTTGACGTCTTGACACTTGGCAGCCAACATTAATTGGGCCACAATCAAGATAGTTATTCAGGTTAATTGGATTCCCACTGTCAGCAGCCATCAGCTCCTGGAATCCGCTCCTGTCATTTAAGAGCAATAAATCATGGATGGCTTTATTGGACAGCGTTGTCTGACAGCTGATGGCGCCGGCATGCTGGTGGGTCATTGTGGGAAGACTCAAAAGAGTTGGCGCTCTTCCTGGTTCGCAAAAAGAAAAATAGGGATCGTGCCCTTATCGCTGCCGTCTGAGCCTATCGCACCTGGGGTTGAAAGGATGAAGCACAAGGAGTGTGTCGCGCCAGCTGGTGCCAGACAGAGAGGGCAAATCCAGATGTCTGCTTCCAGGGAGAAGATGTTGTAACATCTGGCACCCCAAAACCTAGGGGGCTCCTGGTTCTGAAAGAGCGCGAAAATTGCAACCTCCATCCGTGCGATGACAACGGAAACCTCTTGGAACCAGTCAATGCAATGCAACCGAACCAAGTGGGACCGCGGTTCTGTAATGGAACGAAATCCTCAAAGTCGGGATGGGGGGGAGGGGGAGAAAGCGATCTATTTTGCTAGAAGTTAACATATTGTATGTGTTTGATTTACTCTGTTTATGCCATTCTACGTTTTGCTGGATGAAGGAAAGGAAAGAAGGAAGGAAAGAAAAGGGATGAAGGATGG
>JANHJO010004222.1:35723-47582 GCA_032468235.1 Pseudoxyrhopus heterurus
TGGACCAAACTGGGCCCGTGTTCGGCCTCAAATCAGCTGATTTTGGGGGCTAAATTGAGGCCCGCACAGCAGGCATCAATTTAGCCCTGAAAATTAGTTGACTCGAGTATAAGCTGAGAGTGGTTTTTTCAACCCTTTTTGAGGGCTGAAAAACTAGGCTTATACTCGAGTATATACAGTATTTATTTTTGGAATTCTCTGGAAAACCAGAGAGATCTCACAACTACCCTTGTCAGGAAATTATTAATCAATATTAATAAGCATAAACAATACATAATAAAAATATTATTTCAGAGAATTTTTAACATTCAATCAGAGTATTTGTATGAAATCAAGTCCCAGGCCACAAGTTTACAGGCTAAAGGGGAAATAAAAACATGTAATAAAAAGAAGAGAAAAAAAGCAAACCTGATTTTAATTACTACAATTGTAAAACATTATGTTGACTAACCTGCAATGTTATTCTGTTTTTAACCAGCAATCCTATTTTAATATCCATTAAGTTCAAATCTTTTTCCAACTGTTGACTAGATCGGATATTGGTGACCACCTCTTCCCTTAGCCTTGTAACTTCTAGCTCTTCTTGAAAATCTAAATCACTCTGATCCATGAGATAAGCAAATTTGCGCAAGACATTCAAAGGAGGATTTGCAGAACTAGCTATAAATGAAGTAAACAATTAAAAATTACAGCATTCAGTTCTAAACAAACGGTACCTGGCAGTCAAAACACCTTTATTTAAAACATGATTATATTTATTATTTTTAAAAAGTTAAGCTGCCCAAAAGCTGAAGCTCTCTGGGCAGTTTATAATAAAGCAAACTAAGAATATATAATCAGAGTAAAAACATATACACAATTACATAAAATACAAAATAAAACACCATGTAACCTAGGCAACAGCATAGGGAATATTCAAAAACTAAAAGAATATGAACTGAAATACAATTTAAAAACCTGGGAAAATTAAAGAAGTTTTTACCTGGCACCCAAATGATACTAATGTGGGTGCCCCTAACTCAATTCTCTGTGGGGACGGAATTCCATAAATAGGATGACATCACAGAAAAAGCTCTTGCCATTGTAGAGGTCCACCTCTTCTCCTTTGTTTAGGACACTTGAGGGAAGGCCTCATTAGATAATTTTAAGTCTGGGTAGGTACACATGGAAGAAGGTATTCCTTCAGGTAACTTGATCCTTAGGCCAGTTAGGGCTTAAAGGTTAAAAACATTGGATAACTGAGTATGAACAACTTTGCACAGTAGTCTCAGGTAGATTTGGTGTTGGGAAATCAGCTGATGAATAAATGGTGCTCTATGAGCCTCTAGTGACAGTAATGGATCTAGGACCACTCCTGAACCTGCTTCTTTAGGGCATGTACAGATCACTCCAGGACAGACAAGACACTATTCTGCTGGAGAAATGCACTATCCATATCACACCTGAATCAAAGTTTATTGGTCCTTATGCAGTCCATTACCTGATTACGCAGCTTTTAGAACACCAACATCTTTATCAAGTATTAGATAAAAAAGAAAAGTAGAGCTGGGAACATTCCTTTTGTTATATGTACGGCATCTAATTCCTTTATATAGTGTATATTCAGAAAATATTATTCAGTACTTACTCAAGATTCTGTAATCTTCCCTAGCTTTGTTTGCTTTAAGGAATGCTTGAATTTTCACAATTTCTTCATTCTGAAAAAAAACAAACGAACCATAATATATATAGTATATTTACAATTGTTACCCAGGAAACAAATTGGCTGCAAATATCTTTTGTAGTTTGTATTCTCAGGGTATATTACAGCTAGTGTTCATATTAATGTTATTAAGTTTCTTTCTTCTGTCCTATGACATAGGGATAATATGAAATTTGTTGTAAGCAATTAACTATTAAACAGGAGAACAAAAAAGAGAAAAATCTTACATGATCTTTGAAATATTGTATCCGTTCTTTGTATGCTCTTCTTGCTAACCACATTTTGACCCATGACTGAATCTAAAAGTTAAAAAATTAAGAAATATTTACATGATCAATATTTAAACATTTTTGTTTTTAGCATATTGTTAGTTTTTATTAGCATCTTATTTTTATTAGTTTGAATAGAATGTAATATGCTCACATCTCACATTAAGATGTGAACAAGAAATAGCTTCATTGCCCTTAAGCCAGTGCAAGTTTTCTTCTTTCAGCCTCCAAGCCCAATACAACACATCCAGCTTCAAATCTCAAATGAGATTTCTACAGTTCCATTTGCACAATTATACAAATTATCAATGAAAAGCAATCAGATGACTGGTATCTATTTTTTTAAAAGTAACTAACAGGCATAATTAAACTTGCTCTTGCCCAATTTATCCAATCTTTGACATTTCATCAGTGACTTCATCCCATATGCTTCACTGGGCAACTACAAAGGTTTTACAAGTTGCAGAATACTTGTCACATTTACAACAGATTTTTGAAAAAAAATAGTTGAAACAATTCAGATGTACACAATTAAAATGTAGGAAATCAGAGAGATTATTAGGCCATAGCCACTGGACAATAACAAGAATAGATCATCCTGAAGTTAGCTTTGTAATTCATTACGTACAAGATATATTTACCTTGGTAATAGAGGCAACATTTCTCTGCAACATCTGAAGTCTTTCCGAATAATTTTTCTTTTGTTTATACCCTTTCCAAAATGCCTGTTTATTTAAAACACAAGGTGTATTAGCAATATGGCTAATACTAAATTAATTCCAAACCTTCTCTAAGCATAGCAAAGGTTGCCATGCTTTCTGTTCTTTCACTTGCAAATTTCAGAATGGACATTTTTTTTTCTTTTTCAGATAAAAATCTATATTGTGCCCTTAGAAGGGATACTGAAGTGTGTTCTATTAAAATGTGAGAGCAAACATGTTTTCTAACAATCATTTATAGTAAGCTTTATTTTAGTTTTCTACTTCATTATTCCAAATGGAATAAATCATACAACATTGGCTACTAAAATATATGCTGTAATCATTGTTTTTCAGTTGCTATACAATGTACAGCATAGAATACAGTATATATCACATTGCAAAAACAGTAAGTATCTGTTTTTGGAAAGGCAAGTTTAAGGACTAAAGATGGTTGTTAGATATGCCTGGTAAAACTACTTTATCGTCATAGGCTATATTCTATCCCTGATTTAATTATTAACAACAGAACTTTAACTGTAGCCATTAATTGCACATTTACAAGAAAACTTTATCTGTACTGAGATGTTGGAGTGTTGGAAAACATAAAGAGGGAACATAGGTGCTGTATTTGTTAATACTCTTCATTAGGTTATTAGTCATCCAATACTAGATCCATACTACCTGTATTTTTATCACTGATGGCTCCTGGGCTTGGAGGTATGCCTTTCTTTCTTTATATTTTTTCCTGACTAAAAATCCCCTTGCTTTAGCTTGCAGCTGAATGATCAGGTCCTCATTTGCAAACCATAGTTGTTCTCTATTATAATTTGATGTGATCTCACTGACAATTTTCTACAAGAAAAATAAATGTTAAGGAGACAGCCAAAACATAAGAAACTCAGCAAAATTCATATTGTTTCAGCAGTTAACTACACTACACTTTCCACTCAAACTGACCAAATTTATATAGAGTATAGTTTAGTCTATTTTTTAGCTTCTTCTTTGGAATATTTTTTCAAAATAAACATTTCTGAATATTAAATGGAAACTGTTAAACATGAAAATGAATTATTTTCATTTTGATCTTTGTAATCCACAGTAACTGACTGATCGACTAATTGATCATATTCTGTTTTTCATTCAGAGGCTTAAGGTGATTACTTAGCACTCCTTTCTCCTCTTTTTTCCTACACCAAAAATCCTCTGATTGGGTGGTCTGACACTGAATCATTAACTTGAAGTACAATAACCAAATGAGTTTCTGAAGCGGAAGAGGGATTAGAACTTGAGTCACCCCACTGCTATACCAACAACCACTGCATCACACTGGCATGCTTTTCCCCCCCTGAGGATGCCTATGGCAGTAACAACAGAATTTCTTATTATTTGATAATTATTCACAAAATATAACATGCACCAATAAAGATTTAATATAGTAACATAAAATAGAAATCTTACTTCAAATCCAATGGAAACTGCAAACAAATAATACTAATACATCATTCTATTTGTACTGCATTTTATCCTTTGATCACTCCTGTATTTGCCAAAAAAACCCTCTACTTCTTATCCCTAGTAACTTGTTTCTACAACATCTTACCTGAATCTCTTCCCCAGTGAGCCAGGATGTTTTGGGAGTAATTCCTTCAGGAGGAATACATGTACCCTCTCCACTTTCTTCATTGAAATAATAATCATAACTACCTTGAATTAAAAATTTAATCCATGGGCCTTCATCAGGTTCTAAACATGTTGAAAGCAATATTTTATTGGTTACATGTTGCTGAAACACATAAATGTATTTTAAGTCTCTATCTTATACTTTAAGAAAAATATACAATATATAAAGTATTTTTCTTGGCACAAAAACTTAATCCATTCTACAAATTGGTAAGACAGAATGAAGAATTGGTCTCTCTTTAGAAAAATTGGGAGTACGGTCCCTGTTGACCAGTGGTATGTTACAAAGCTTCCACAAGTGACTTTTGAGGGAGGAGATAAATGTACAAAGCATCAATAGGGGCTTTTTTTATTACCACCAGTAACAAAACTAGTAAGACATTTCTGTGTATCTATTTGCATGGATACATGCCTATTCTTTCTGTAATTCTTTCTGAAAGTGCAAAAGAATTTACCTCAAGGTTGCTAAACACATTTCACATAGCCTCGCATACTTTGAGAGTTGAATTGATTTAAAAATAAGAGCTGGTTTGTATTATTGCTTTTTACTACTTGTCCCTGATGTTTCAGGGCAAGTAAACCAGTCACAGAAAATACCGGATGTTGGGATTGGTGACTCACTGATTGATCCAATAATAAAGTTCCTGTTTAAACAGCAAGAAAAGTTTCTCCACCATAGGGTCATCATTCAAATACTCCACACAGAAAGCACGCAAACATATACAATTTGTGAGCAATAACACAGAAATGAAAATGGGTAGGAACAAATATATTATAGAATACAAAGCCAGAATGAGCCTTCCTAAAAGATAGTTCATATGGAACAGCTTCAGAGGCATGTAAAAAATCTCTTTAATTTTCAGTTAAATCAGGACTTTAAAGGAACAAATTATGCCGAATTACCATTTGGCACTCATTAAATCAAAGTATCCAGAAAAACTTCAATAAATATTTTGAGTCATACTCCTGGCCTCAACTTGTTTCAAGGCAGCAAATACATGATTTATCTTCAACAAATGTTTAATGAAGTATTTAAAGAAGTAGAGTGCTGGAGTACCTCAGGAACATTATACATTTCCTATGCTGTATAAAATGGCACGAACAACAATACCTTTGGTTTTTAAATTCTTAGCTTCCTGCAAATGTTCATAGTAGATTTCAGCACATTCTGGAACAGCTTTCTGATTGAAATTAGGTGATTGTAAAATTGTGATGATCGATGCAGAATCACCTTTTCCTAAACACTGGTTTATCATACATATTCCAATAGCCACTAAGGAGTAGAATCAATGAAGTATTAGTATGGTACATTTCCCACAATATCTTACACGAAGAATAGGCAATCTGCATTTTTTTGCTTTCTGCACTCCCTCACCTATATTAAAGGTTGTCTGTCTTTTTAAAGAGAGAATCAATAATACTAACTTAGAGGTGGTCCTCGATTTACAGTGGCAATTGGGATCAAAATTCCATTGCTAAGCAATGCAATTGTAAAAAGCTTTGGCAATTCCTGCAGTCACAGTTGTCAGTGTTAAATGAATCCTACAGGTGTTAGGAGAGGCAACTTCCTGCTGACTTCCCACAACTAAAGTCAGTAGGGAAACTGTTAGAAAGTTGAAAGTCCCAAGCTCAAACACAGGTAAGTGGCTGCTGCCAGGTGAAGGTGGCAGCAAGGGAGGGAGCAGTGGGGAAGGTCAGGAAGGGTAACAGGGGGCGTGGCATGGCAAGGGTTAAAAAGGATGCACAAACCCAACATCATAGATTAATATAGAATGGTTGTACACTTGACTTTCTACTCCAATTCATGTCAATCAATGAGAAGGTTTAAATTTGCACATTAGTTTTCCAACACTAATTTGATTTTATTACAAATCTAATTTGAACATATAAAATTAAATGGGAGCATGTTTTGTGCATGAATATGTTCAGATGTTATACGAATGTATTAAAGCATTTATTAAAGACTCTGAAAATCTGGGTGATAAATTGACACGGAAGAAACTGTATATAACACTGACCCTTGAACAAAGATCTTCTTTGGCCAAATTTATAGTATAAACTAGGGATATGCAAGGCAAAGATATGGGCTGTGACAAAAGCTATATTTAGCTTACTTTAATATACATTATAATTAAATATAGTTAATGCAATTACTTTCCAAGTGTTTAATTGCTCTGCCCTTCTGTCACATTAAACATTCAAGGTAACACATTACAATTCAGGATAACTATTGAAAGGGTTCTAGGGAATACATCCAAGATTTTCAAGTGACTATGTGCAGTCCTGTTCCCTTAAGTTTGACATTTCTGATCTACACATTTAGAAGCACCATATGGTACATAGCCTCTCTTGAACTCATTCTAGAATGTAGGTGACAAAGCAGTATTTATTATTCCTTTACACACTGAAAAGAGAAATAATCAAGATCAGGGATTCTCTCCAGATTCCTCCCAGATGTGCTCGTTTTCTAGGTGAAGCAATAATTGCCAAGAGGAGGGAGGGAGGGCAGTTGGAACCTTGAAATTCCTTATTCTTGTGTTCTAAAGTAATATAAGATACTGAGAAGGCTCTACTGTTTGCTTCAGCTCAAGAGTTTCTCATCTTAAATTTGAGAGACTCAAATTTTGGCAACTTATTTTTCATTTTTAATGTTGGGTTTGATATTTGTTATTTTTCCTCCCCACTCAAGAAATCCTATTAATTTCTGATCAGCATTTTATATGATTGCATAAAGTTTGAGATACAAAGTATTTACAGGTTGTTTACATTCCAGAATGTTAACATCTTAGGAGTGTATTTGGCTTGGAGCATTGGGAACAAAGCTCCCAAAGAATATAAATATTTAGTTTCAAAGTCCATGGCTTCATTTTTCAGCAAAAAACAGAGGAACTAATTGCTGTCTTAAAGTATTACAAACAGTATTTGTACCTTTATTGCTTATCATTATGCCACCCTTTCACCTTTTTACACATAAAACAGGGGTGTCAAACTCAAGGCCCACGGGCCGGATCTGGCCCACGGGGTACTTAGATTTGGCCTGTAGGGCCACCCTGGAAACAGCAAAGGTGCCTCTGTCAGCGAAAACACAGCTACTGGCAGAGGGCTGCAGGAGGCTGTTACAGCCAAAAACCGAGCTCAGGAGGGCCACGTGCTTCCCCCAAGCTCCATTTTTGCTGACAGAGGGCTGCAGGAGGCCGTCATGGCCAAAAATGGAGCTTGTGAGGGTTGCTCGTGTCCCTCCCGAGCTCTGTTTTTGCTGGCAGAGTGCTAGCAAAACAAACTACTAGCAAAAGTGGCATTTGATCACAAGGCAAGCATGTATTGAGAAATGTTCCCCTTTTGCATTTGAGCACCCAAGAAGGGACAGGAAAGGAGAAAGGGAAGGAGGAAAGAAGGAAAGACAGGAAGAAAACAGGGAAGGGAAAACAAAAAAGAGGGGAAGGAAAAAGAAAGAATGAAGGAAAGAAAAAGAAGAAAAGGAAGGAAGGAAGGAAGGAAGGAAGGAAGGAAGGAAGGAAGGAAGGAAGGAAGGAAGGAAGGAAGGAAGGAAGGAAGGTTATAATGAGAGGGAGGAAGGGTCTGAAAGAAGTCCTGCCTTAGCACTTGGCCACCACAGGTGCCCCGACACGAGTGACGTCGAGCTGGCCATGCCCACCCTGGCCACGCCCCCAAGGTCAAACACAACCCTGATGCGGCCCTCAATGAAATAGAATTTGACACCCCTGACACAGAACATGGATCTGCCACCACTATATGTAAATTGGCATATTTTAAAAATACAAATTACTTAAAGTCTTTTTTTCCCCAACTATGCTGAATGCACCCAATACCAGGCCTTCCATATCTAGATTGTAACAATCTAGACAAGCACTGGGAAAAGGCAGAGATAAGAGAATTATACCTCTTGGCCACAATCAAATTATCATTTGGATTTTTGCAGCCCAGATGCAGTCCACCTAACAGTTCGCAATTCTCATATTGTGATATGATTTAAAGCCATTTTATGAAGCTTCTCACAATTATCATAGCAAATATTTTTATCTATATGATTTCAGATAATCAATTGACTTACAAATAAAAGGTAGTTTCCTGCAATATATGCAGTATTGTAATGAACTGAATGACATCAATGCCAAGTGTAATAATAATTTTAATTAATGCTGAGCATGATTCATAACAGGCATTTGCCTGTTTAATAGGGAACTGTAACATACATCTCTACATACTCAGCAGGTTCCCAGCCTAAACATTTGTTTTTGTTCAGCTCTCAATTGATCAGTAATATACTTGGGACCTTAAAGACCAATTTTTAGTTCCTTTTTATCTATTTAATACTGTTTTCTAAATACCTATTTGCTTAGGGCTATCAAATCTGGACTGCAATTTCATTGAGGGCTGCATCAGGGTTGTGTTTGATTTGGGGGGGGGAGCCAGGTCAATGTCACTCATGTCGGGGGTGCCTGTGGTGGCCCAAGCACTCTGCCAGTGAAAACGGGCCCCCAAGCTCCGTTTTCAGCTATGATGGCCTCCTGCAACCCTCTGCCAGTGAAAACGGAGCTCAGGAGGGCTGCATGCAGCCTTCCCGAGCTCCATTTTCGCCGGCAGAGGCACCGTGGGCTGGTCCTTCGCTGTTTCCAAGGCAGTCCTGCGGACCAAATCTAAGCATCCCATGGGCCGGATGTTTGACACCCCTAAACTAGATAGTAGCAAAAAAAAAAAAAATCAAAGTTTTCTGTATCTTTTTGTTCTCATCTGATATTTATCCAGATTTTTACAGTCTTGAAATAATAATCTTTCAGTTGATCCAGCTTCCTGTTCCTAAAGTGGTCAAATAGATGTATATGAGAAGTCCTTAAGTTTAAAATGCAAAATGATCTTTCCACACACATCCTGAGAATCACACATAGCTTGTAGGGTGTATATAGCCATAATGACTAATAGTCACTGATTGCCAAATTCTCAAATTCAGGAGGTCATTGAAGTGAAATTGTGAAATCATTTTAGAAGCTCACATCTGTTGCAAGATGTTGCACATTAAGTGCTATTCTTTCATACAATCAAGTTGTCAAAAATATGTTCCAAGATAGAAGATTAATTTGAGAATGCATGCTGAAGTCAATAATAACTCTAGTAGTGACTGAAAAAGAAGTAGGGCTTAATATAATGATTGAAATGAGTTCTCACGTTTTGATGCCTCTTCCAAGTTTCGGTTAGCATCATCAATTCCTTTCTGTATTTCATCTAGCCAAAGCATGGATGAATTATCATGAGATTCCTGGTTAAAACAAAGATAAAACTAAACATTACAATTTCTGAAAACTTAACTTGGTCAACCAAAACATCCCTAGATTATTAAGCTATTCTAAAAAGGGACTATTGGTATGAATTTATCTTATGAAAATTAAAGGCCTGATAAGGACTAATTGCAAAGGGAGGCCTTCTCTCCCTTTCCTTCCCAGAATACCTATTAATTCTCAACACAACTTACCTTACATTATCTCTATTGTATAGAATGTCTAGAACAATGTTTATGCTTTCAGTTCATGTAAGTCACACTATCATTACTATGTCAGATAAGAGGTATTAGTCTGGTGTGTTAATACTTTGTTCTTAAAACCATGATTAAGGGTTATGTTCAGTTTCTATATTCTAATTTTCTATTTATATATTTGAACTTACGTAAAACATGGATTGTGTGGTGCTATAATAATTAAAACAGCAGGCATGTGTATTTAAAATGTATTCCCAGTGAAAAACATCAGAATGATACATACATGAAACTGAAACAAATACCATAGGAAAAGTTAGTTTGTAGCTTCAAGATTCTTGAAAGGACCATAAGTAAGATATTGTAGCTCAGGGTTGAAATGAGGGATCCTTGGTAGTCTCTGAGCTTGGTTCCTTGTAGACATTTCATTACCCAAACTAGATAACATCATTGGTACTACTAATTAGGTAATGAAACATCTACAAGAAAACAACCAAGCTCCGAAGCACTAAGGACCCCTCATTCTTGAATGGAAGCAGCTAAGTAGTCACATTCAGCCCTGACAAAAACAGCACAAGGAGTTAAGCAAGGAGTATGAAAAAGGCAGAACAACCCCACAGAAAGTTGAGGTATCAAGGCAAAACTAAGGCAAATTTGGTATAAAGACAGAAGTCTCCCAAATGGAAGACCAGTTATATCTCTTTCTTTTTGGAGAATATTTTATATACACCAGCTCCTAGACTGGAATACAGCTCCATGGTAAAGCATGTGACCAATGGATTCATCTACAGTTCAAAGAAGCAGGCATCCTCTTTTAATAGTCTGTTCCTCCTTTGTGCCAAGAACAAATTCCTTACTAAAATGCTATAAAGGTATTTTTACAATCCATTTGATTCTGCAGCTCATTCCCCCAGACATATGCAACTTCGTTAAAATGTATTGTTTGCTTGCTAGATAATGTTACGTGACTATAGCCATGACTTCTCTTTCCAGTTGTAAATTAGAGTTACCAAATCAGGTTGCCAAATCTGGACTGTAAAAATCCAGTCAACCACTAGAAGAGAGCAGAAGGCTTTGTATGTTTTTGCCCTTCATGTCTGGTAACTCTATGTTCCAATGAAAATATAAGGAGACACTGTAAAATGTAAACAAATGTTTTTAAATTCAGTCACTATTTGTACAAAATAATTATTTCACTCTCTACTAATAGTACTTCAAGAGTTAATTCTTGTCTGTGTTGATTGGAAGCTTAAGCAGTCACGCCCACTTCCGCATTCTGATGCATCATACCTTTCTCACTACAAGAAAAAGGACAAATCAGCTATTTATTGCAAAATTGCTACATAGAGGATGAGTTCAGTAAATAGATTTGATGCTCTGAGCTCTTTTCACTAAAATGGGGTTTAAGCAAGACTCTACAAGTTAAAATGCCTATTGTAGAAAATTAAGAATTGATCACCGCTACAATGGAAACTTGGCTCCTATTGACAATTGGATTGTTCTATCTGTCCTCCTGTTTATGCCAGAAAGGTAGGATATCTGTGTTTTTGTGTGTCAGTAACTTGTCTCTTTTTATTTTGTTAGCAATTAGGTCTGCTACTGAGAGAAAACAAACATGCAGGCTCAAATAGATTATTAAATAAGGTCTCAAATCAGATAGATTTCCCTTTCAAATTAATGTTTTTTCATTTATGAGACTTGGATAGACAACATTATTGCATTACCATTTAGTGATATGTCCTATTACACATGGATTAGCAATCACTTAGAAGTAAATACTCTCAGAAAGAAGGAAAAACATACCTTTTGCTCTTAAACACTTCAGCTATTATGTAAACATAGTTCTGAATAGTTTTTTTTTTAAATCCTTTCATCCATTTGAGAAGCACTCTATTACACAGGGGTGGACAATTTTTCTTTCTTATAAAGGACTAGCTGATTACTCAGCTTTGCTCTGGTTTTTTTTTTTTTTTAAGGGAAGTATAGTTGTGCCGGCATGCCCTGTTGGTTGTTGGTGTT
>JANHJO010004222.1:47763-61084 GCA_032468235.1 Pseudoxyrhopus heterurus
AATCACCAAAGTTTACAACCTTTCTTACCACAGTTGTTAAGTGAATCACCGAAGTTAAGTAATGATACACTTGTCAACTGAATCTGGCTTCCACATTGATTGCTTGTCAGAAGGTCGCAAAAGATGATCACATGACTCCAGGACACTTCAACTATCATAAATATGAGTCAGTTGCCAAGTGTCTAAATTTTGATCCCCTGACTATGGGGATGATGCAGTGGTCATAAGTGTGAAAAATGGTCACAAGTCACTTTTATTCAGTTCCATTGTAACTTTGGTCAGTAAATGAACTGCTGTGAGTCAAGGACTAGTTGCATTTCAGTTGTTTCCCATAAGTACATTGTTCAATTATATAATTATATATTTCAAATCTTAACAGCAAAAATAAGATCTCTCTCCCAAACCATTTAAAACTTCCTTAAATCAAAATATTTTATTTTATTTGGTTTTTGCCAATTGTGTATTGCTTTAAATTCTCGTTCAAAATTTCTTAAATTCAAAAAAAGGTGAAACTCCCCAGATGTCAAGTTAAGCTTGCCATTTTGAAGATCTCTACTATCAATAAAGTGGTGAAATTGAATATTTCCGAATGTGATTCGAAAGTGGGTTTACTATCCTTGTGAAAGACTTTGAGAGCAGAGAGCAGAGATATAATCACTTTTGGCTCCTCGTGCTCAACTTCATGAAAATTTTATGATTTTCTCATGAGCTCCATTCAGAGCAGTTGTGGGTGATCTCCCATTCTCTCCTTTACTGGAGTGATTTGAAAGGCCAGCCTACTCGCAGGTCTTTCATATTTTCATATTTTTATTTTTATCATCTATCCTCATTCTTACGTTCCAGTCATGGAAGCTGTCCCACAATATTTCCCTAATGTCCATTAAATCATTTTTGTATATATCTGCTGGGAGTTCAATTCCTCTTATCCCTTCTCCTATACTCTAAAGGCCACTATAAAACACAATAAGGTTTTATCTGAGAAGAGAGCACTGCCATCATTGTTGAACTCAGTCAAGGTCTTCCCAATCATCCTATGCTATTTTTCCCCCTATTCTAATACTAAACATTATTTTATATCAAATTCATTGAGTAGGTATTGCAAATTTTCTCAGGTTAGATTCTTAGACTTCTAGTTGCTGTGGATTTGGGAGAGGAAACAATAGAGTGTTTTTGTCTATCTTCTACACTCTCTTTCCAAATATAACAACAAATTGATGCTTCCCATTCTTACCCATTCTGCTCTCCTGTAATTACAACTGGAAAAAGCTACTTATTTCTTTCTATATATAGGTTTTACCAGGGTTGTTAGATCTCAGTGGCAAAATCAGGACAATGACTAAATGGCAAAAAAGGAGTTTTTTCCCCTAGGTTTTGCTGCTATCTAGCAGTTTTTGTACACTCTGAATTTTTGTACCTCCAGGATTGGCAAATTCCTCTAAGCCATCTAATATTTCTTGGGAAATCACACTATATGCATGTCATAAAGAGATGTCTTTCAACTTCATGTTGCTTACAGTACTATATTGTAGTCAGTGAATTCATTTTTGACAATGAATTCAACTATAATTTTGTGGGGCTTCTCTTGCTCAGATCTCCTTTGTTCCTTCCCTTAAGAGTCACCTGGGAGTTGGGTGGCATATAAACACAACAAATAAATAAATAAATGGTATGGGAGTAGCTCTGTAGCAGATAAGAAAGCCTTACAGAGAATTATTAAAATTGCCCAGAGCATCATTGGGCTCCAGTTACCAGCCTAAGATGACATCTTTGCATCTCGCTGCTTGAGGAAGTCACATAACATTCTCAGAGATTCCTCCCATTCTGTTCACCATCTTTTTGTACTGTTGCCCTCTGGCAGAAGATATAGAATGATTAATACTTGGACCACACATTTTCTGCAGTTTTTATTTCAGAGCTGTAAGTGCACTTAATAATGAACTTAAGGATCATCATTAGTGGACTGTTGGATAGTATTACTTGGTCTGTTGTGCAGATGTTTGTGTTTTTAGGGGGGAATTTGTTTGGCAGGGTGTTTTTGGAGATTGCTATGAGTGTGGGTGTTGGGTCTGGTCTTGGGTGTCTATGAATTTCGTTGTACGTGTATACTGTATATGTGTGTGTGTGTATACATACATATAATGACAATAATTTATTATTATTATTATTATTATTATACAGAACAAACAAAGCTTATTTGATAAACAGGATACTTTTCCACTCTATTTTCTTTCTTAAACTAACTTTAAAATGTCACTCTCTTGTTAATACTTGTGGAATAAATCTGCTTCATGGAGAAAGAAACTTTTAAATATTACTGCTTATTTCTGTTGCCGTTTACATTTTCATCTTTTTTCCAATTTTTAGAAAACAAGTGTGGCAACAGCAGCTTGAACTTTCAACATGATAAATCACACCCCATTAAGACTTTCTATGGCACTCCGCAAGACATGTATGAGCCAATACCTATTTCCGCCCTAGATGGACTGACAAAGCCCAATCACAAAAAAGAAAAGTGTCCTAAGGAAACATCCAACATCTCATCATTGAAAGTAAATAATATCACCATGGAGTACCTTACTAGTTCACTGAGTGTGAAGATGCTACCAGCCATATATATAGCTGTTGTCTTAATTGGAGTACCAGCCAATGTCATAACACTGTGGATGCTGTTTTTCAGAATCAGATCAGTCCGTACTGCCATATTCTACACAAATTTGGCTATTTCAGATTTCCTTTTCTGTATAATGCTGCCATTCAGAATTGCATACCACCTGAATGGCAATAACTGGATATTCGGAGAAGCAATGTGTCGAATCATGACTGCTGTCTTCTATGGAAATACATACTGCTCCACTCTGCTTCTCACTGGTATCAGCATCAGCCGTTACACGGCCATTGTTCACCCATTTACCTTCAGGACTCTACCTAAAAGGTTCTTAGCTACTTTAACTTGTGGTGTAGTATGGACAGCTGTTTTTTTATATATGCTGCCTTTGATGATCATGAAACAAAGCTATCATCTGGACCAGCTAAATATCATTACCTGCCATGACGTTTTTAATGTTTGTGAAACTATGCTCCCTTTCCAACACTACTACTTTATCTTCCTTGCAGTATTTGGATTTATGATTCCACTTTGCATTGTTATTTTTTGTTACATTTCCATTATTCAAACACTCAAGGCTTATGAACAAAAGTGGTTCTGGTACATCAGAGTTAGTCTTCTTGTCCTCAGCATTTTTGCTATTTGTTTTACTCCCAGCAATGTTATACTGATTGCTCATCATCTGAATTATTACTATCGTTCTAAAGATAATTTGTATTTCTTTTATCTGATTGCTTTATGTCTAAGCAGCCTGAATAGTTGTCTTGATCCTTTCCTTTATTTCCTGATGTCCAAAGTCAATGACAACACCAAGACTTATCTCACCATGGTTAAAATAGCTCAGGAAGAAAAAACATGACATGTCTCTCCTATGATATTTGAAAAAGTTACAGATACATAAATTTTTGACAAAATTACCTATTTAAGACTTCTATTATTATAATGTCAATCATCAAATTATATGCGAGTACTTAAAGCTATTCATATTTATACCACTCAGGAAAATGTTTCATTAACAGGGTTAAAAGTTATACTTTTAGTTTGGTTTGATCATGTTTTGGTTGTAGCGTATCTTCATAATTGACAAGATAAAATAAATAAGCCTGGACTTCAATGAGTGATTCTTTAAATTTAAGCAATGTTATTATTTCTAACAAATCTTAAAAAAATTACTTACATTATGATTTAATGTTTAGTTTTAATTATTACTTGGCTAAATTTGAATGCTATTAATTATCAGATTAATTAATGAATCTTCAACTTGTTGACCAACTTAATATTTAATCCTTTAAAAAAAATCAACAAGATAGTAATGAAAACAAACAAACACACACACACACACACACACCCTTTACACATCGAAGCTACTGGTTAAACAAACATTTGGAAGGTGAATGCTTTAAGAGTATGTGTATCACAGGGGGTTAGTTTAGAAGACCTCCAAAGTCCCTCCCAACTCTGTTATTCTGTTAATCCAGCTGCACCAAGCCCTGAAGAATGTAGGCCCCAAGATTCTTTGAGAAGTGGTATGTTCCATTTAGCCATACCACAAGGAAATCAGTCTTCTAAATGATTTGTACAGCCTTAGTTGCTCCTGGTTTATGGGCATTTCCCAAATTGCATTGCTAAACTGGAAGATTGCATGTACCGCTTGACATAATAATAGCTGGACAATATGGTAAACATAATAAAGCAGAGTTGTGCACAATCTAAGCCCTAGAGTGGGATGTGGCTTTCAAATGTTTTGAATATGCCCCCAAACATTAGCTGAAATATTGTAGATACCAAATTGTCTCAAAGGTGCTTTCTAAAAAGGCAACTGGACTATGTTTTTTCCTCTTGAGGAAGAAAAAGATGTTTCGCTTCTCATCCAAGAAACTTCATCAGTTCTGGCTGGATATTGGGGTGGGGGTGAGGAAATGGAAGATTCAGACTGATCTATCTGTTATGCGACAACCATGATCTGGATGACTGACACTCTCCATAGATGATATCAAATTATAATCTTTAATGTGGCATGAGAAAAAAAACTATTGTGCATGTAACATATTACCTATATTTTAGCTAAATTTAAATATAAATGAAATAAAAATTAGGTTTTGCTCTGGTCCTACAGTAATACACCCCTGTAGTAAGAAAATAAAAAATTGACAGTGATTCCAATTTGCATCATAGGACTGCAGGATAGGACAGCAGCATTTCATAAGTGTACAGGCCAGGACAGCTATAGGACAGCTGCATTTCATAAGTGTGCAACAGGTTTCATGCTTTCACAATATTATATGATTATTTTCTTATTATGTAGATAGGCATGGGTGTAAAGCAGGGTTGAGTTATGTGTAAGATTACAAACTGTCCAATCTCAGATCACAACCTTAACCTAAGCATTTTTCTGTTATAGAATGTAATATCCACAAAGATGCAAGGAATTTGTTAGTAACCCCCCAAATCTATTGTGCAAATTCTTAAAAGCCAACCCTAAGCATTTAATTAAAATTGTGCTACTGGTATAATAGTATTTAAATAGAGCTTCAAATTCATTACTGAGAAGACAATTAGATCTTTGAAAATGTGAAGCTGAGGACAATTCATAGTTCCCTAGCACCCCAAAACTCCACAGAATATGCAGAAACAAAATATTTTGTCTACATTTTGAGAGAGAGAGATTTTAGGGGATTCACATCTTCCAGAGATGACATTGGCATATTGTAATAAATAATTGCAATGCATGTATATGAAAATTACAAAAAAATTGACAAAACGGGAAAAAAGGTACTGAAAATTGTCTACCTGACATTTGCGTGTTTTTGCATCATTCAAAACTGCTTGATAATGCCAGGCATTTGCTTCTTTTACGTTCTGTAATTTTGCTGTAGGAAGCAGAAGTCTTTCTATTGTTCTTATTGGATCTCCTCGATCAATAGCCTCATTAATAAAACCCACTGCCAAAATTTCTATTAAAAAAAAGTGCATAGTTAATATACTAAAAGATTAAAAAAATGTAACTGTAGTTACGGTATGTATCAATATTCAAAGTGGTTTAAACTAATAATTCTGAATTTATTATTCAGCTTATAATTATTACATTTTTAAAATACATGAAACTATACTTTTATTTAAGAATGACTAGTTGAAAGAAGCATATCAAAATTACTTAGTAGTCTTAAGCAATTTTAATTGGACAGCAATGTGGGAATGAGTGAACTATAACTAGAGGAAGAGCAATTTGAAACTAATTTCTTATGGTCTAATTCTCCAAGTATCTACAAAACACCTGTAAATTATCTGCTTGATTCTAACAATAAAAGCTAGATTAACACTTACATGGCTGTCTTCAATATACTAACTTCATGCTATTTTGGAACAAAGATGCTCAAAGCTTATTGTTTTTACAGATATATAAAGATCTGTTGAAATCTATTTGAAGCATAGGAAGTCTACCATTAATTTAACAGTTTGCCACTATAATTGAATTCTTTCGAAACTGTTTTTAAATGGGTTTGGTGGTGGAAGTGGAAATGATCTTGCCTCTATTCAATAAATAAAGGGAGGGTTTTTCAGCCAACACACACAAAACATTTAACATGTAGTTTCTGGTTGACCATTTTTTGTTATGGTTTGCAATCTCACAATCCTGGATTTTTTTTTAAACAAACAGAGTACTGTAAATAAATTTATGCTATTTAACATATATGATATACCAATCCATATTTTATTATTGAAATGTAGGAACAAAGAGTTAAATGGACCAGAATACTTACTATTATTTTCTTCTTGAATTTGTGTATTAACCATGTCAATACAGTTCTGGATGTCATTCCAACTTAAATATTGTTGTCCTTGAGACAAAGTCTCTACTTTAATAGACAGCAAGGTGTCAGCATAACTGTGAAGAAACAATTAAAAATTTGTTTGTACTGTACTGCAATCTAGAGTTAGATTAGCTAAAAGATTATCATAGTTTAATGAATAATTCCACATAGTAAAGCACAATTAAATTATAGAATTTGTATAATTATATAATTTTTCTTAAAATATTAGTGGTAAATAAGTCACAGAAATACATCTGTAATTAATGTTTTTACCGTTGCAAGTTCTCTTCCTCCACGTTGTTAAAGCCAATGGATGGATTGCTGAGGTGTACTTTTATTGCCTCTATGTTCTTACTTTCCAAAGCCTGATTTAACAGCACGACAGCTGAGAGCATTTCAACAGCAATAGACAGTTCATCATGAGCTAAGTATTTCTGTAGAAATATATTCAGATCAGCAAGAAAAATAAAGCTTTCAATATGTAAAAAATGAGTTATGGTTTAACCCTGAAAAACCCATGCCAATATTAAAGTAATACATCTATTAAGCCAACTGTATTTTTACAAAATAATGTGTAAGCTTTTAAATTTCATTTTAGAAATGCAAACACTTACACATCATTTTGCAAACAACTCAAGTATTGCCTCAAGAAACATTTGAGAATTATTTTCATTTACAGTACACAATAGATGACAAGTTTTGCTTACTCAAAATTAATATTCCTTTAAAAAAATTAAGTCCAACCATAACTATCTGAAAATAATTATTAGCTTGCATATTTCCTGAATTACATATATATTTTAATTTTAATGTTATTTCATTTTTTATTTTATTAACAATACAGGAATGAACAAGCAAACGCTTTTATAGGCATTTTACTCTCTTTCTTTGCTTCTCTCCATGCTGCCTTTTCTTCAATTATATCATCATTTTTTAAACCTTTTTCCTTTTTTCCTTCTCTGTTCTAATTTTGACAGGAAAATTAGGAAAACCGATCCTCTTGCAAGAATCGCTTTGAAAGCACATATTCCCTCCCAGCTACAACAGTTAAATTACTCAAATACATAACTGCTGATCCACCGATAAATAAACTCAAGGAGCAAAATCTGAAGTAGAAAAAGGCCTGACAAAGTCTCTGCAACAAGAAACCTTTTTTTAGCTGTAATCATTGGTAACCAACTATTAATAGCAAAGAAAGGATTTCTTGAGGTGGGTTAGGATGACCAAGGACTAAACTATCAGGGATGCTAAGTCCATCCTAAACTGAAGGAAATTTTGCTATGTTAAAACTAGCAGCAAAATCAGTTTTGCTGTTTTGACCAAAATTTGGGAGATAAAGCCTAGTACAAAAACAGAATTATTAAATTAGGACTACATATAACTTTAGAAACAACCCTATACATTTTAAAAATCTGGTATTTTTTCTTATCTATCTTACTTCTACAACATTGAATACACATTTGTGCAAACACACTGACAACCAAGAATTAATAAAAGTCTTTGCAGAAAATGCATGTTTAAAAGTCATAGAAGAAATTATAGATTTTTAGTATATCTATTTTCCAATTAGTTAGCTTTGGGGACATATTCAAATAGGTTCCATCTTACCATAGCATTCTGTTGCTGAAGATTGAAGAGTTCAGTCTGATAGACAGAGGCAGCAGAAGAGTAAACTTCAGGTAACTGGGCTTCAGGTTTCATTAAAGCAGCAATTGTCATATTTGAGTCACAGTTACGAATTGCAATGTTAATATTGTCAACTGCAGTATGTTCTAGTGTCAAAAAATAGAAATATCCAAAAACCTAGTTAACCCTGTTCCAAAGCATACTACTACAGATTGTATATCTGGTATTCCTAATGTTATAAAAGAAGAAAATTGTTAAGTCTTTTTTGAAAGCTAATCATGCCACAGAAATCTGCAGAAAACTACCAAAAGGGAGGGGAATTTAAAAAAATATTCCAAACAAAAGGTGCTCATAACTATTCAAGCTTATACTTTATGTATGGCAATTTAATTTGACAGGTTTTTATCAAATAATTTAATTAAAATAATTTTATTTCCTTACCTTTGGTTATTTTAAATATAAGAAGTATAATCTAATGCTTCTTTTTAAATTTAAGATAATCAAAGATTAAGGAAATAAGAAAAGTAGCCAATTCAATATCAATTTGTATGCAAGGGCTGAATTACTATAAAGGGCAGAAATTTGTTTTCTCTTCAAAATAAAACAGCAGTCTTTAAAAATCTATGCTTCACATATTATATTAAAATCAGCAAATACAACTAATTTTCTAATAGGTTCACAGATATGAGATAGATGCTGAAGTAAATGGGAAATTATATCAGACAGGAGCCCTGCACAGGTGCTTTGACTACTCAAAATATATAAGGCCCTACTGGATAACCCACTACATGTAAAATCATTACCTGCTTAGGCTGAAGAACAACACTAAAATTAAAGGTTTTATAAATAAAATAACAACAATAAAATTAAAGGTTTCCTTTATATAAGTAATGTTTTCATTTAGTGTTTGAAATAATGGAACAAAATATAAATAGGCCAATAAAAACTCTACCTCTAAAGCAATTATGATCAATAAGTTAACTGATGCATATATAACAACTAAAATGATTATATTCATGAATTCAATTCAAATCTTATGGAGAATAAATTGTTCTTAAGTTAAACCAAAGAAAGCATGAAATGAAAAGTGAGCTCAAATCAACATCTAGAAGAAAAGCTCTAATATCTCAAGAAGCAAAGAGCAACTGACAGAAAGGCAACTGCAAATTTAGAACCCTCTTAAACATAGTGTTCGAAGAAAAAGAACTAACGTCAACTAACTAACCTTAACAATAAATTACATGTGTTCACTTTTAAGTAATATACTTCAGGGCAGGGCATTGAAATGGACCCGGAGAAGGTGAAAGCCGTTTTGGATTGGCAGGTTCCAAAAACAAGGAGACAACTACAGAGCTTCCTAGGTTTCGCGAATTTTTACCGTCGGTTCATTCCGTCGTTTGCGAGAGTGGCCTTACCGCTAACCGAATTATTAAAAACGAAACACATAATGCCAAGCCCCAAGCCAAACCAACCACTATCCTGGACACCGGAATGCCAGCAAGGTTTTGAAATGTTGAAATCACTATTTTCACAGGAACCTGTGTTAAAACATCCAAACCCGGAGGAAGGGTTCGTGGTCCACGCTGATTCTAGTGATGTTGCTGTAGGGGCCGTATTACTGCAAAATAACGAGGCCGGCCAGTTACAGCCGTGCGCATATACTTCGAGAAAACTGACAGCAGCAGAAAGGAACTGGCCTATATGGGAAAAGGAGGCCTTTGCAGTTCGTTGGGCGTTGGGAACATGGAGGCATCTGTTGGAAGGGGCCCGAGTTCCATTTGAAGTTTACACGGATCATAAGAACTTGGAGGCTTTACAAACAGCCAAACGCTTGTCACCAAAACAAGTTAGATGGGCGCAGTATTTTCAACGCTTCAACTTTGTATTGAAATACATTCCCGCAGGGAAGAACTTTTTAGCGGACGCACTATCTAGGAAACCTCAGTTTAATTCCCAACGGGAAGAAGTGTTCCAAGCATTAATTCCGTCACCTCAACCGGTGTCTCGAACGAGAGATCAAAACATTGAACAAGAGTTAAAGACACAGTTGTCGACAGACTCGTGGCTCAAAACTAATCACCTGCTAGTAACATTTAGAGATGGTGTAGCTTGGAGAAAGGACAAATTATATGTACCTGCAACATTGAGGCTTAGTATTCTGAATCGGTGTCATGATCAGAAACCAGCGGGACATTTTGGGTTTATCAAAACACTTCACATGGTTAGGAGACAATTCTGGTGGCCGAATATGAGGCGGGAAATTGAAGAGTACGTAAAGGCGTGTCCAATTTGTGCAATGGCCAAACCAAAACCAGGGAAACCAGTAGGATTACTGCAGCCAGTGGCCGATCCGTCACGTCCATGGGAGGAAATCGCTATGGACTTCATAGTTGATCTTCCTTCCAGCCGGGGATACACGGTCATTTGGACCGTAATCGATCTATTTTCGAAGCAGGCTCACTTCGTTCCCTGTAGTAACATACCGTCGGCCAAACGTTTGGCTATGCTCTTTATTAAACATATATATCGACTACACGGCGTACCCTGATGCATAATCTCGGACCACGGGGTGCAATTCACCGCGAAATTCTGGAGGCGTTTCGTCCATCTTATTGGGTCCACCCAGGGATTGAGCTCGGCGTATCATCCGAGCACGAATGGGGCGGCAGAACGAGCCAACGCCATGGTAGAACGGTATATACGGAGTTACGTGTCTTACCAGCAGAACGACTGGGTGGATCTACTACCGTTCGCGGAAGTTGCATACAATAACAACATACACAGCAGTACCGGTTATACACCATTCAATATCGTTAGTGGGATAGATTTCCCAGCTATACCTGAATTTACAAAGGACTCAGAGGCACTAAAAACGCCGAAAGAATGGGCCGAGATATTACCGTGCATATGGAAGACAGTGAAGATAGCATTACAGACAGCAGCGGCAAAGACTAAACAAAATGCAGATAAGAAATGTATTGAACAGAAACCGTTCCAACTTGGAGATATGGTGTACCTCTCCACTAAATATATCAAGTTGCGAGTGCCCAGTAAAAAACTGGGCCCAAAATATATCGGACCATTTCCCATTGTGCGAATTATTAATCCAGTGACTGTAAAGTTGAAACTCCCCTCTTTACTGGGGAAGATACATCCTGTGTTCCATGCAAGTTTGTTAAAACCAGTAGAGGCATTCGATCCAGGCGAGATACCCAAACCAGTCAGGGGAACCCATTATGAGATTAGTGGCATCCTTGACTCCAGGACACGAAGGGGTGTACTACAGTATTTAGTACAATGGAAAGGTTACCCTTTAGCGGAGGCCTCATGGGTAGATCACAGAGATGTGAAAGCAGCACAGTTAATACGTAGGTTCCATAGACAGAACCCTAATAAACCAAAATCCCCTGACTAATCATTTTTTTTTGCTTTACAGATGGGAGTGTGGTAGGGGAAGCCGCCTGTCGACCCCAATTAGGGTCGACATACAGGAAGGAAAGAATACCCACCTTATTGGACATGGAGGCATATCCCTGCCAGATGTATCATGGCTAAAGAAGTCTACATGATCCTACATGAAGTAATGTAGGGCTTGAGGAGAAGGCGTTGTTCAATCACGAGATTGTAAATTACAAACCAGATGGGGAATAGGGTGTGGTAGCGGGGCGTTACTCAGGCGTGGCCATAAGCTGCATAAAAGCCGCTGGCTAATAGGACAAACCAGCGCTGACTTAGCGGAGAATTTCCGATCGCTTGTAACTGTTGCTGGATTGAAAACCCGAATAAAGACTTCCTGCCAAAGGATTGGTGTCCGAGTTTCTTTTCGGCAAACCCAGAGCAGACAGAGCTGAGAGAAAGTCAGCGCTCTCCCACTTTCAACCCTCGGCGAAACTCGCAGAAACGAGAGCGCGGCGCGGCATGGAGGAGGAGAACCCGGAAGAGGGATCAGCTGGGATGCGGATGGAGCCGGGTGATGTAGACGATGCTGAGGCGGCTGCCGCGTTTCCGAGACAGAAAAAGGGAATTATTACGGGCGGACGGGCCGGAGCAAGAGGAAGCCAAACCCCAAGCAACCGGACAGCTGGGAAGCGACGGAGTTGCGGACCCAGGAGGGGCGGCTGCGGCGGGTCAGGCGGGCCGCCCGAAGACCGGGAAGCCCAGGGGAGACTCATTGATGCCTGGACCTAGCCTAGGGAGTCGCAATGGAGGTGACCATCGGGGTGGCAATGAATGGTGGCTGGGATCTACTGGCGTAAGACCCTCCCCCAATGAAAGGAGGTGGTGGGAGTGGTGTGAACGGCGGTGGACAGAAGATGAAGATGGCGAGGGCAGTTGTTCCACCGACCCCGGCAATTCCACCATGGAAATAGTTAGGGACAGGTATGGGGAGCCTGGATACTCCCAGCCCAGGTCTGGAGGTAGAGGGTGGGTACAGACAAGACCCCCTCCTGACCGTAGTTCAAGGTCAGTGACAGTAACTGAACTGCTGGGGATGGAGCGGAGAGGAGGTGGGAATGGACGGCGGCCCACACCTCAGACCACTGGCCAGGGCTTGGGCAAAGAATATCCTCGAGAGGAAGGGGAGGGGCCCAGCAACAGGTATTCTCTACCCAGGCCTCCCGTGGGCATCCAGGGTACTCCTCCACAAGGACAATATTGGAATACCCCAACATGGGGGCCCCCTCCCATTCCTGCATCTTTTGACGGGACTCCAGGTAGAACTGCCCTTTTTCTAAGTCAGGTCATTGCTCACCTGGACAATTACGGACGGATGTATTCATCTGAGTGGGCAACTGTGGTGGCAATCACAACTGTCCTGGAAGGAGAGGCGGCAGATTGGGTGGCTGCTCTCCATCAAGAAAGGGCTCAGGAGTTAACGTCTGTGGGACTGTTCTTAGATGCATTAAGGCTCCGCTTTGAGGATAATACATGGGAACAACAGGCGGAGGGGGAGATTCTAACCTTATGACAACGAGGCAGATTCGTGAAGGAGTATGTAGGGGAATTTAAAAGAATAGCAGGACGGCTGCGATCTTGGCCAGAGAAGTTGTTAGTCCACCATTTTCAAAATGGTCTTGATAGGGAATTACAACAAGCTTGCTTATACAGGGGCCTAGCAACAAAGTTGAGTGATTGGTACAGGGCAGCGGTCGAACTGGACGCAGGTTTACGACGGTTTAAAGAACGAGGAAGTGCTTCGTTGCCCACAGCTAAAAGACCTATGGGGCAGTCTGGACCTAGTTCTGCCCCTGTCTCTCAAAAAACCCCTCCTGCTAGC